>PVJH01006009.1:0-12904 GCA_004026705.1 Nesogale talazaci | reverse complement strand
CAAATAGAAGAGTTTACTCTTCTTTAAAACCATAGTCCCGTATATGGAGCAATTAAGAGTTTCAGGGTAAGTAAATCAATATAGTAAATGAGTTTAAAAGCACCTGGGAGCACGACAGGAGAAGTGAGAAGAAAATGGCAAGCTAACAATGACTAAGCGAAAGAGGAAAGTGTTCTATAATTGTGATCATTGCACAACTCTTTTTTGTTTAAATCATTTTATTTGGGCTCTTACAGCTTTTAAAACAAACCAAACATAAATTGTATCAACTCTTTTTAATACGATTGAACTATTGAATTGTATATGTAAATTATATGCAAATAAAGCTATTTTTAAAGGCATGAAAAAGAAAACTAAGAACAAACAAAAAAACAAAAAAAAAATATGATGTCTTGACTTCTCCCTTAAGAAAAGAAACAGAATAGGTAAATCTATATAGGCAGTGAAATATATGTGTGTACATATATACATGCAGATACATGGATGAATAATTGCCTAGGAATCAGGCAGGGAAAGCTTGGAGGAAAGAGGAGCTAACAATAGTGAGTATGACAGAAAATGTTCTGAAGTGGGTTATGATGGTGATTCCACAATTATTCTAAATCTGACTGAATGATTAAATTGTATGGTACATGAAGTATATGCCAATAAAACCATTGGGAAAAAAATGAAGAAAAAAAATTAACTGTTTCCATACATATTTATAACTAAAGGAACCCTGTGGTACATTTCCGTTCTACAGTTACTCTGAGTTGGAATTGACTTGACAGCATGAAACAACAGCATGTATATTTTCTACATAATGCATTACAAAGTTTAAAAAATTAACAAAAAATAATTCAAGATAATGTTATCGATCATGCCCCCAGGAGATTGTATTTGTATTTAACTTTAAATTACTGAGATCGTGATTCTATTTCTCAAATGAAAGGCAGTAAAAATACATTGTTGATAATCTGAAAAGAGTATATTGGAAGAAACCATACTTAGAAGAGTATCTAATGACAGGAAAATCATGGATGCAACTGTACAATACTAATGCATCTTTGTGTATTGAGAAAAGACAAATCTCACGAAGTGCAGACAGGACACAGATGCTTGTAGATTAAGGCATCTGCTTGATATTATTATCTTTTGTGTGCAGTGATTTTTTTTTCCTCAAAAATCATTTTATTGGGGACTCATACCGCTCTAATCATAATGTATATACACATACATACATACATATGTTGTGTCAGTAGTTACATTTTTTCTGGGGTGGGATGGGGTTCCTTTTTTTTTTTTTTTTTGATTTGGAAGAAGTAAGCCAGTTTTATAGAGCAAGCAAGCTTAGGCAATTAGCATATCGTGATCTTCAAAATTAACAAGTGAATGGCAGCACAGCTGCAAGTCAGGCTTCAGAGGCCAGGGCTGTTTACAGTTACAAAGGTGACAAACTGCAAACCTAGGCAACAAACTGCAACAGAGTTCAGGCATATCCCGCCTGTAGCCAGGTCAAGCATGTCCCCGCTGGACGGCTCCTGACAGGTCCCCCTTTTTTATTTTTTCAAATAATATCCTCCCGGGAACTTCGCCTGTCTTAGGTTGTCAGGACACACACTCAGTCCTTACCCGTCATCGGTCAATGGCCTTCTAGTGTCACCATGGCCTGTCTTAGGTTGGTAAAGAGTGCTCCTGATCTTACCCGTCATTGGCTGTCAAGTTCAGCTCATGGAGGCAGAGGGTCTTATCATATACTCGTCGTGTGTGCCACTCTATTCGAGATCGCTCATCTCCAAGCAACAATAATGAACTTTCAGGGGCCTTGCTTGAATGGTCTCAATTTGTTACTTAATAAATGCCATGAGGTTGTTGAATAATACTGGCCGTAATGAAAGCAAAAGCAATAAACTAACGAGGGGGCCCCAAAGTGGCAAGAGGTAAGGCAACACTCCATTGAGCCCAGTCCACAGTGGATTGGTGGTCAACTCCTTTCTTCTCTTCTCCAAGTCTTCTTGCAGCCACTTGGTTTTCTCTCTTACAATTCCAGATTTGTTGGCATAAAAACAGCATCTTTCCTGTAAAGCCAAACAAATACCTCCCTGCTCTGTAGCAAGTAAGTCTAAACCTCTTCTATTTTGTAATACTACTTCTGTTAAAGAATCTACCTGATCTTGCAAATCTTGTGTAGTCCCTGATGAGGCCTGCATATCCAAGATTAGCTGCCTAGATAACTTGGTATGCTGCAGTTCCAAAGGCCACTGCAGTACTGGTCCCTAATCTTACAATAGGTCACCTAGTTGCGCTGCCCTTTAGCTCTTCCTGCCATGTAATCAATAGCAGGGATAGGGACCGGCTTGTTTCCAGGAATAATATGTATGTCTGGAAGGAGAAAGGCTAGCACACATAACTCTGTCCAAATGCTGGATAACTGGGTAAAAGCCCTATTGCTGCCACAAACAAAAACTGAACTATTAAGGGCACATAAGGAGCCCGTATCATTAACAACACTAGAACAAGATACAAATCCCGCCACTTCTACATAATCTCACAAGTATTGTTCAGCACTCTTCCTCTTCCTCCCTTCTTGTATTTATCCCTGTGGGTGTGGGATGCTGGCTTCTCCCCCAGCCTGTTCTCTCCCATGCCCACTTCTAGAGAGGGAGCCCATCTGACTCTGGTTGCTTCTTCCAGCTCTGTAGCTCTCTCTTTTCTTGCATCCTTCCATGCATCCACGCTGTCTTACAGGGTGTTTTGTGGTAGAAACTGCTTGCCCACTCGGGTTTCTGTGGAGACAAGACCAGTATTCTCCCCCCCCCCCCAACCCCGGGTAGATTAGTGTGCAGTGATTTATTACTTAGAAAGAATTATGAGGGATAGGGCCAGGTGACCTGAGAATTTCCTTATGCACATTTAACTACATCAAATACTACACCGTACTGAGTAATTAATATGAGTATACGGTGGTGTGGCACTATGGATTAGGGTAGAGGATGCTGCTCTCAGAGTCTACACTTCAAGTCCACGAGCCGCTCCCCGAGTGAAAGATGAGGCTGACTGCTCCCATCAAGGTTAATAGAGTTCCTCATATTGTGGTAACCCCCCAAACATAAAGTTATCTTTGTTGCTACTTCATAACCGCAGTTTTGCTACTGTTATACATTGGGCGTCCTCTGTGAAAGGGTTGTTCTACCTCCAAAGGGTTCTCAACCCACGTGTGGAGAACCGCTGCTGTAAGGGATGAGTCAGAATGGGCTCTATCATTTAACTTTTTGTTGAATCAAAGTAGACCTATCCAGAGAGAAAATGTTTGATGTTGTTTGGCTTGTGCCTTTAGGAATTGATTATTCATCTTTCACCATTCAAAAATGGCATTCACATCTCCACTTTATCTGTTTAGAATTTTATGACTATTTGGCCTGGCCCTCTTGATTGTCCGCAGCCACATCGTGTCTGACACATACATTTATTGTTATGTATTCATGCATACTTGCTTGTGTAGATTAATAAATTCAACAAGAGCCATTTACTTTTTCTCAGCACCCTTGAAACAGTCACTCTTCACAGAGGCTTAAAAAACATGCATTGTAGGACGTTGAGCAGACACTAAAGGCAAGATATTTCACACAGTCCCAAACTCTTAGTGGTTTGTCTTCTGATCCCTTTAGACCCCTGTGCCAACAGATGACTGAAGACCCGGCTTATTTCTGAATCACTCCCTTCCAATTGTAGTGTCTGTCTGACTAGTAGCTCATTCTTTTTTTGTTTTTTGGGGGGGCATCACTGCCCTCTGGTGGTCGTGGGAGCTACCCAGAGCTGCTCCTGAGAGCCGCTACTGGATTTGAACTGCCAATCAGTCCTGCACTCAACCACTTATGCCACCGGGGCTCCGCCGCTAGTAGCTCATTCTTAAGCGCACTTAACAAACATATCCTCCCAAACTCATGGATCCTTGGCCTGAACATATCACAGACTTGCTGTGTTCCAGGCCCACGGGGCCAAAGTAAGTGAAATATCACAGTCTGTTCTATAGGCATACACATTCCATGATCACGTAAGTTGGTGAGGAGGTGGATATTAAGTACTCGGTGAAAAAAAATTAGGGCAGCGTAACACCTAAAGTGTGCATTGTGAAAGTAACTTCCAACATGCACTATTTGGAAAATTTGTAATCGTATCCTATTTTCTAAACAAGAACCTTGGTGGTGTGCTGGCTATTGACTGGGCTGCTAACCACAAATTTGAAAGTTCAAAACTGCCCAGTAGCTGCTCCTTTTACTCTCATAAATACTGACAGTGTCAGAACCCTATAAGGGGGTGCTGCTCTGTCCTTCAGGGTTTCTGGGAATCAGAATTGACCTCGTGGCAGTGAGGTTGCTTCCTATTTTTTGTTGTTGTTTTGTATTTTCTACATAATTACTCCCTTCTATTCTCATTTATCTTTGGTGTCCTATGCTTACAAATATGTGGGGCATATTGTTGAGAAATAAATGATAAGTCTTTGAAAAAACAGGCATTTAGACCGAGGAAAGCCCAAACAGCCACATGCTTTGTCCTCCTGTTTCACTTATGGGGAAAGCCCAAATCACGTGAGCATTCCAGAGCGCCGCTGACAGAGAATCAAGTCCACTCTGAGCTCACAGACTCCCAAGGCCATGTGCGGTCACCTGAAACTTTTAAAATTTCCAGACCAGTGTTCAATAACAAAGAAAACTCAAGAAGTAATTGAAAAGGCTTTGCTGTGTAGCAGGGTGTGAACATAGCTCATTGTGATGGAGCTCTGATGGAGAAGGCACGCTTTCCTTATAAAAACATGGGTGTGATGTGCCAGTTAGCAAAACCCAACAAACCTAAAGCATGTGGAAAAAGAAGACGCCATGAAACTGACAATTTACTTGTCATGATCTTTCAAAAGATGGAGAGGAATTTGGCACTGTAGATGACTATAAATATATTCAGGTGGTTGTATGAGCTATCGGTTAATTGTAACGTCAGGCCAAAAACAGAACACATTCAGTTAGTGATACACTAAGCCAGGGAGTCACAGAGGAAGTAAATGGATAAGCAGACCACTTTTTAAAAGTCTATTAGTCCATATAATTGTACACATAAAAGTTGAAATTTCATTTTAAAAATAAATTGCAGAATGAATTATAACAGGTTAAAACAACTTATATCTGTGTAAAAAAACTTCTATGTAGGATCAAGTTCTAACATGTATCTAAAATTTAAAGAACAATCGTTTAGTAATACACTTTTTCAATACCATATGGGGAATATATAGCAGACTATTGTTATTATTTATGCACAATAATCAAAGGTAAACCCAAGAAAGAAGAGAAAGCTATGCCCTTATTGTGACTAATTGTCCGACAGCCAGTCTTTATTGTTGTAATTACTACTATTACTCACGACTTCTAATGCTACCATTTATTGACTACTTATTATGTATTTGGCACGAATCAAGAAGCTTTCCATCCATTATGCATTTAGTCCTGCAAATTAGCACATAAAATAACACTACCCTCAATTGATAAGAGCAGAGATAATGATGAGAACCAATTATTCTACCTCAAGCTATATACCAGCTGCATTGGGGCTCGAATATTTGCTGTTCTGTAGGTGGACTGAAAACCTGTACTCTCAACTATAAGGCCTGCATGAGTGCAAAGTCAGCCTTGAGCAATATTCACTCCTTCGGGCTTACCACCACAAATGAGCCATGTTAGAGTCTCCTTTGCAGGAAAGAGATAGGTCTTCACCAGGTATCTTTGTCTTCTTGTCCTGAAGTCTTCAGGGAAGAAGGTTGAATGTGAAAGAAAAGAGGAAATCCTATCGCAAACTGGGGGCCACTCGAAGTTGCTCTCTTGTCTTACTTTTAATTCTTCACATAGCGTGGAAGATAAATAAGCAAAAAACCCCAACATAATTGTAAGCAGAATTTTTCAGTGACTGAGTATTATTATAAAGGAGAATATACTTCTTGTTGTTATATCCAGGTGATTCTGACTTGTGGCCATACAGTGGACAGTTGAGCAAAATACTGCTTGGCTCTGTAATATCCACACAATTGTTTCAATATTTGAGAACATTGTGGAAGTACCTCATCAATCCATCTGTTGAAGGTTGTCCTCAAACTGACCCTCTGCTTCACAAGCAAGATGTGCACGTGCAGATCCTGGGTTTTCATCCCATTCTCTAAGGAGCCGTTTGGTTGTACTTTCTCCAAGAGAGATTTGGTTGTTCTTCTGCCAACGGACTGTTTTCAATGTTGTTTGATAGAACCATAATTCAAAGGATCAATTATTCTGTGGTTTTTCTTATTCTTTGTCCAGAATTTCCAATGCAGTTGAGGCTACTGAAATTACTATGACAAAAAAAGTGAGAAAATACTATGGCTTGGATATGAAACACCTTCATCCTCCAAGTGACATATTTACTACACAATTTTTAAAGAGAACTTGTGTAGCATTTGCCCAATGCAATACATCATTTGATATAATCACTATGTTGTCATGTTCATTGGTTCTAAATCTAAATGAAATGAAATTCTTAATAACGCCACTCTTTTTATGTTTGTCATGATGCCTTTGGGGCCAATAGTGAGGATTTTGATTTTCTTTACCCAGAAAGAAAATCCATACTGAAAATTGCAGTCCTTGATCTTCAACAGACAATGATTTAAGTCCTCTTGGCTTCCTTTAATCAAGATCATGCCGTCTGCATACAATAGGCAGTTAATTAACCTTCTTCTAATCCTACTGTTCATGCAGTTCAACTTCTTGGATTATTTGCGCAACATAAAGGTTGAATAATTATAATAAAAGAATGTATCCTTGACACACAGCTTTGATGGTTTTAAGCTATGCCATATTCCCTTGATCCATGTACAGACTCTACATCAGCAAAAATGTTCTGAAATTCTCATTTTCAATATTATCCATAGTTTGTTAGGATTCAGACAGTCAGTAAAACATAAGGTAACATCTTCCTGGTATTTTCTGCTGTAAGCCAAGTCATAAGACATCAACAATTATCTAGCTCATTCCATATTTGGAATTACATTGACAGGCAGCTTCCTGTCAGTGTACTGCTGCAATCATTGTTGAAAGATCTTGAGCAAAATTGGCACCACTCACATATGGTATTGATGATATTCTTCAATAATTTCCACATTGTGTTGAGGTCTCCTTTCTTTCAGTTGGGCACAAACATGGATCAATTGCTGTCATAAGGCAAGATAGCTGTCTTTCAAATGTCCTGGTATAAAGCAGTAAGTTCTTCCAGTGTTTCAAGGGCTTGTTGAAGAATTTCAATAGTTACACCATCAGTCCCTGAGGTCTTGTTTCAGCTAATGCCTCCAATGCAGCTTTCTTTACCACCACTGTTTCTTGACCATGTCCTACCTCCTGAAATGATAGACCAATAATTTGGGGGACAGAGAATCTGTATATTCCTTTCACCTTCTTTGGAAGCTTTCCACATGCTTCAATACTTTTCTCAATTTTTTCAGCATGATATGTGCTGGGTGAATATTTCTTTTGTGACTTCCTAAATCTGGGTCTTTATCCTTTTCATTATAACGCTCACTTTGCTTTTTGAGGCCTCTCTGAATTTTCTGTTCAGCTCTTTTACTTCATTATTTCTTCCACATTTTTTTGTTTTGTTTTGTTTTGTGGACATCACTCCCTCTGGTGGTTGTGGGCGCGCTCTGGTGCCGCTGCTGAATGCCGCCCATGGATTTGAACCGCCGAGCCCACTGGCTGCAGTTCCACACTCAATCACTTAGGCCACCAGGGATCAGCCCTCTCCCATATTTCTGATCTAATCAACATTCAAGGACAACTTTCAGAGACTTTTCTGATAGTGTTCTTTTTTTATCTCCTGTCTTTTAAATGACCTTTTGCTTTTTTATGCATAATGCTCTTAATTCCATCGCACATCTTGTCAGGTCTTCACCAATCCTGTTCAATGTGTCAAATCTGTTTTGAGATGTTCTCTAAATTCAAATGGGATAGCCGGAAGGTTGTATTTTGGCCCTCATGAACTTGTTTTAATTTTCTTCAGCTTCCACCTGGAATTGTGTATGACTAATTGATAGTCTGTTCCACAATCACATCCTTTGGTATTGCTTTGGCTGATGATATTGAACTTATCCTTAGATGTGATCACTTGGATTCCTAAGTCTTCCATTTGGTGCAGTTTATGTGTTCAATTGCCATTTATGTTGAAAAAAGATATTTGCAAGAAATCTTTGGCCTTGCCAAATTCTCTTATGCCATCTTCCAGCTTTTTTTCTATCACCAACACCACATTTTACAACTACCCTCTCCTTTTGTTTCCAAGTTTCACATTCTAATCTAATCAATGTATCTTAAGTAAATATTTGATTCATTTCAGACTGAGGAATTTGACAGACTCATTTACTTTAGTGGTTGGTGCATACCTTTCAAGATTAGTAGTACTATTTTCTCTTAGGATATTATTCTGGCACAGGAAACACTGAAATTCAAGATAAACCTTGAAGCTTTCTTTTTGTTGACTAATTCCATATGAATTTGCTATTCTTAGCATAGTGAACAGATGATTATTCAACTCAAAATATCCTATATCATCCCATTTCATATCATTAATGCCTAGGACATTGATCTTTATGCATTTCATTTTGATTTCCAATAATTTAATTTCATGCTTCATACATTCACATTCTGTGTTCCAATTACTAATGAATGTTAGCAGTTGTTTCTTCTCATTTTGAATTACACCCCATGATCAAATGAAGGCCCATGTCATTGAGGTCAGCTCTTCTGTTCTTCACTGTTTTTCAGTGACTAAGAAAAATAAGAACATTTTTTTCCTTCACCGTATGTTCTTAGTCTGGTTGTCCCACTGAACACGTGCACCTTGAGTTTCCCTGCTGATATTATACACACCAGTGACATAGTAACCAACAACAACACAGCAATAAGAAAGCCAACACTGAACAGCAAACCGACAGCAGAGTTCCCAAGCCAATCAGACTCACTGCTTACTGAGTTGATTCAGACACATAGTGACCCTAGAGGACTGGATAGAACTTTTCCTGTAAAGAGAGACAAGGAGACAATAAATGCCAAGTTTGTTTGAATTAAATTCAAAATTCAATGTTCTGTGTAATTTCAGCTACATCTGTTTATCATCTATTTTAGCTATATCTATTTTGAACTTAGATTTCTGTGATATATGGAAAAATCAATGTTTAATTTTGCTTTTCAAATATGAAGGTTAATGTTAAATTTACTTGTGCTAATTAGAAAACATATAGTGATTAAATTTCTATTAAAGAATGTCATAAAGAGAATTATGTCAGTAACTTGCCATAAGTCAAAGTGTAGATTATGAATGGTTTCACAAATTTAAAATAATGGCTTCTAATTGTGTAATTTTTTTGATAGAGACTATAAATTAATTAGACCTTTCAAGAAAGTAGAGAAATTACCAGATAGTAGTTCATAGTTTGTCAGGTTTATATAAACAACCAAGTCACTTCGATAAAATTGTATTATGAGAACCGAAATTGGGGTTAGCATTTTTTCCCAAGTAAGAATATATTTTGACTATTACTAGGTTGGTGGTATTTTCTTCTTTTGATTTTGAGGAGAATTGGCTACAAGATAGAGTCAGCTCATAAGTAAACATTGATGTGAAACAATTTCAGTGTCCAATTTCATCACTGAATGCACTGTGCTTGTGACTACCACTGTATGATGCTGAAGAAGAAACGACATTGAGTCCTCTGATGACGCTGGCCTTTTCCCCTTTATATCACTGCCTCTGGTGGTCCTGGGCACTACTCAGCGCTGCTTCTGAGACCTGCCGCTGGATTTGAACTGCCAAGCCTGCGGGCCACAGTCCTGCACTCAACCACCTATGCCACTGGGGCTCGGTCCCCAGCAAATTATTTTTATCTAAGAAAATTGTTTGTTATTTGAAAGAGCTGTCGTATCATGATAAAGCTTTTGCTAATTATAAGACAAGATAATTAAATATTTTAAAAAATGAAAAATTATAGACTCATTGATCAAACAGATGGGTTTTACTCTTAGCTTGGCAATCACTAAATGTTCTCAGGATTTATATCATAGTGTGTGATTGGACATTTTTATTTATTTTTAGTTTTTTCTCAAGTTTAAATATTTTAATTAACTATAATTAACAATATATGTGGGTTTGGACATTTTAAAAGGGACCCGTATTTGACTTAGGTTTTTAAAATTTAACTGGATTTTTATTTAGAGCTACAGATTTTAACTAAATTGCTATTAGAAGTGTAAATATAATTTATAATGTTAGTAAGAAAAAGGATTTAAAGATAGAAATATCTGACATGACTTAAAATTAAGTTTATCCATTGTTTGGTATATCTTACAAGTCTTGGTGGTGCATTGATCAAAGTGCTCAACTTTGAACTCATCGGCTGATGATTTGAACCCACAACGTGCCTGCCCCATGGGAAAGACGTGGTACTCCGCTTGTTGTGTGAAATTGATAAAGCCAATGGGCAGTTCTAGTCTATCTTGTAGGGTTGCTATTGTTGAAATTAATTGGTTGTCAGTTGGTTTAGTTTGGGCTTGGAATTTATCAGAAGATCAGGAACTTTATTGAATTAATTAGAAAAACCTGCTGCTAGAATGCATTTTCATAAGATCAAGGGAATAAATCTATATGTGGATTTCTGAAGGCATTAAGTAATGATCCTTTTCCTATTGCATATGGAAAGCAATATTGATTGAAAATATCTAGTGATTTTTAAAGAAAGTAGAATGTTAATATTTTAAATATCTGTGAATTACAAAAGTAATACATCGAAGAACTGAAAAGATAAAAGTTAACGATGCAAATTCTGCCAGCCCCCATCCTCCCTCCCTCTTTAGTTTCTTCCTTCTTTACTTCATTTTTCTTTAACTAGCTACGTAATGTTGATGTATATAACATAATTTTAACAATTTTCCTATTGATATATTTAAATGGTTTTCAAATTTTCGCTTCAATAAGCAATGCTGAGTTGAGTGCACCTACTCAGAAGCCCTGTGTTCATTTTTGATCATTTCTTTAGAATACATTTCTAGAAACAGTATTTTGGGGTTAAAGGATATTCATATTTTTAATATGGTTCATACGCAGCATTTTATTTTTAAAGGCTTATAAGAATCCATAAGTCTGCTCATGTTTTAGACATTTAACATCTCTTTGACTTCCCAATATGATTAACTATTAAGGAAAAGATAGCATAAATGCACTTTTATAAATTCAATTCTGACCCTTAGTAACTATATTTAGGGTTTCTAACAGTATACAACTTTATGGGAGAAGACCACCTCACCTTTCTCCACAGGAGTGGCTGGTGAATTTGAACAGCTGACATTGTGGTTAGTGGCCCAGAGGCTGTGATCTTCTGTACATTCTGTAGAACACTCTCTTCTTCTTGAATCTATTCACAGCATTCAACATGAAATGCTTCCCTCCTACTCCAAGCTGACCAACATTAATTTTACCTTTGAGATTCTAGAAGGTGCATGGTTTTCCCGCTACACCAGGAAGCATCTGCCGCCTTCTATTTGAACTGACAACAAAATTGGCAGATGAAAGTTACTATTCCATTTTATTTACATTCCAATCCTTATGTACTTTCCACTGTTTTTAGAATGTGTGCACATGTGCATGTGTTGTTTTTTCATCCCAATTAGCTCATTAGATACTTAACCATAGCTCATTAGATACTTAAACAAAAAACTAAACAAGATGACATCAAGTTAATTCATAGCTGTGTGTTTCAGGGTAGAACTGTGATGTAAGAGTTTTTCTCTGTTCAGAAGTACACCCTCGAGTCTTTCATGTGAGGCACCTTTGGACTGATGTGAACTCTCAAGTCAGCATGTGCCCAAGGATCCATGCCGCCCATTTTTTGGACTAAGATCCTGGTGTCTTTAATAGTAATTAAGTTTCTTTTGGTGTCATTTAAACTTGGAGTGAGTTCATTGTATGCATCAGGACTGGTTGATCAAGTTTATGGTGAATTCTATATTAGGTGTATTGAGCTTTTAAATGAAAATTTTTGCAATTGAAAATTTAAACACAACTCTCATTTAAATTCATTGTTAATTTGAAATTTGGTGGATTCTACTTATACCAGAGAGATATTAAAGTGAAACAAATGTAATCACATTAGTACAACTGGCCTATAAGACAGTCAAACAATGCTCTTAAAATGTATGCAGTCTCAGTAGCTAATCAGTTGAAGCACCTCAGGCAACACAACTCTGGGCACTAATTTCTCTTTAAGAATCCTTTTTTGCTCCATTTGATTTTGTGTAGACCTCACACAGCTTTCTGCTTTTCAGAAACATAGGCTTGAGAAATGGAGACAAGACAGGACTCTGATTAAGTCTTGTTTATTGAGCCAAAAGGCAGGTTAATATAGGCTAGCAACAGGAAAGGGAGGTACAACTTATGGAAATGATGGATTAGGGATAATCAGCCAATCATACACATACCTTCAAAGAAATGGCGGGAAAAAATGGCGGGAAGCAGTTCTCAAACAGGTCCACATGCTAATTAGGTGAGCTCGACAGGTCCACATGCTAATTAGGTGAACTCAACAGGTCCACATGCTAATTAGGTGAACCCATGGATTCAAAGGTTATCTTGCTCGCAAGCCATTACAATAAAAAGGTCAATAAAGGGGTCACTGAGGGATGGGCACAGCATTCAGCTTCCCACACTTCTACTGACTCCTCTTTATCCCCTGCTTTGAAATTTTTTGATGTGTTCTCTCAAACTTTCTCAAAGTTGGATATTTGACTGACTTACTCTTGAATTCTTTTATATAAGGGGCTTCAAACTTTAGTCACAAATGTTGGAAGCCCCTTCATATATTAAAAAAAAA
>PVJH01006008.1:0-106024 GCA_004026705.1 Nesogale talazaci | reverse complement strand
ACCTTGAGATTTTGACATCCCTGATTTCACTTTCTCATCTGAAAAAATGAGATCATGAGGACTCCCTTGCTGTTTCCATCGCTCACCACAGGTGGTAGCAAGCAAGCTCACAGAGGTTCTGTCTCCTAGGAAGGAGTAGAGCTGGAGTCTAGAGGCAGCTTTCAGCAGAGTTGATGCCTTTGCCTGTCTAAGGCACTGGCTGGCCCGAAATGCACGTGGCTCCTTTTGGGAAGAAGGCATGATGTAAACAACTAGATAAATGTCTAGATAAAGAGAATGTGAGGTCTCTTCCCTGGGATCTTAAGAAGCCCTCTGCCACGTCTGAGAGCTTTCATCGATAAATAAGCCCCAGTGCACAGCTTGTTGTGAGGATTGGAGAGTTCACAGGGGTGGAAGCAGAGAGCAGAGTGCTCGCAAGTTAGTGTTCACTAGCGTGTAACTGTAGCTGAATCTAATCTAACCTGGAGATTTGAGGTTTGAGTTAAGTCTTCAGTTTTTTAATAGTGACAATCATTGTCAAAATGGTGGTAGTTGTAATGAGAACACTGGAGTCTGCAAATGCCAGGAAATAGCGAAGTGAATTATACTTAGTTAAAAGAGAATCATCTCGTTTAAATTTACAGCTTTCTTTTTAAACAGTTGCTATCATTTTCTCCTTTTTTACAGAGGAAGACAGCAGGCATAAAGAGGCTAAATAGCTTATCAAAGTCATGTAGCCAGGAAGGGCAGAACAAGGGTTGAACGCTTCTAAATGTTGAATACAAGAGAAGATCAGAATGTATTCCCTTTGCAGGGATTTCTCAGCTAAAAGAGAAATGAGTAGGCATCTTTGAGGAAGTGAAGAGACAGCCCCAATGGGAGTCCTGACTCTGGTTCTCAACTCTGACCTTGAACTTCCAAGAACAATGCTAGCAGCAGGACAGAGGTGAGGGCAATGTTACAGAGCGACTGTCAAGAATGAAACTCTCGGGTGTGCTTCAGATGTCCCCTGGCTAGCCAATCTGCCTTAGCTGGCGGTGAGAGGCCTAGGAGAGCCACCTGCTGAGCAGCGGAAGGGAGCAGCCAGCCTGCTCATTTGCATGCTCTGAGGGTATGGACTGCAGTGGAAACCACTGCCTGACAGTCATTTGAATGTGGGCTGTGAGCCAATCTAGGATCTGGGCACCACTTTGTGTTCCTGGCGGCTCTGATCCCAGCTACCATCGTGTCTTTGAGCCTGCATGCTCGTGTGTGTGCGTGTGTGTGTGTGTGTATGTGTGCGTGTGTGTGTGTATGTGTGTGTGCGCGCGCGCACGCCTGCATGTGTATTCCATGAAAGAGGCAGAAGGAATAAAGCCCTAGAATCCAGATCTACCAAGGAAAGTCAACTGAGATGCTCTCCTGCTGGAGTGACTCCTCCAGATTGCTGGCTGAACCACAGAGCTTCAGATTTAGTGACATTTTACAGGATCACTGTGTTCTTCCTTCAGAGCGGTTTGAAATGAAACTGGGAACAGGAAGCCCCCTGTTCAGAATGGGATCAAAATGGATTGCCGGAGGCTGCAGCATTCTCACAGCAGGGGCATAGTCAGTGGGAGCGCAGACACCCCCGTGGGTTCCCGGGCTTTCTGCTGCTACTTCCCCACACTGCCTTCTCTTTAATCACCTCCATCAGACCAGAAGATCCTGGTGGCCTCCTGGGTATATGTTGGGCTGCTTATTGCAAGGCCAGCACTTTGAAACTCCCAGCTGCTCCACGTCCTACTCTGTAAAGAGTTTTAGTCTTGGAAACCCGCAGGGTCAGTTCTGCTCTGTCATCTGGGGCCTGTGAGTGTGAGTTGGCATTGACTTCATGGCAGTGAGTTCACGTGAGTACGAGGAAGCTGGTAAAGCCACTCTCATTTCCAGGTAGAGTAGCTGAGAGAAAGTGCCTTGCCTCAGGTTGCTCCTCTATTTAGCTTCGCTTGAGTTGATGCCAACTCCTGGTTATCCCTGTGAGTCAAATGACAGCTGAACTCCATAGGGTTTTCACTGGTTGAATTGCAGGAAGTAAAGTGCCCAGCCTTTCTTCCTAGGTATCTCAGGATGAACTGAATCTCCAACCTTTTAGTAGGCGGCTGAGCTCATTTTCACAGGGACTCCACTTAGCAAGCAAGTGACCCACAAGAACTTTAAAATTAGTCTTTTCTGCATTTGCCTCTCCCTTGATGTCACGATACCCCCAAACTTTGCCAGAGTAAGAATCTGGAGACAACTGGTCTCCTAAGAGTTAAGGAATGGCATGAATTTGGAGGGACTTGGATTAGTGGCACCTCATCCCTCTGCACAAGCTTGATCTTGGGTTGGTCAGAATGCTCATGAAAAGACTAGAATATCAGACGGAACTCTATGCATGATGCAACATGCACACACATGTAAACAAAAGACTTTTCCAACTGGAAGAAGACTTATAGGTCACTCAATCTGAATCCCTCATTAAGATACTAAAGTTATAATAACAGTCTTTTAGTCTGTGCTTGGTGATGTGTGGACTTCTAAGAACTTGTACAGGAGAGGAATGAATACAGAAATAGCAGCGAGTCATGTATCACCCCAACAACATACAGATGTGCCCAGAGCACCGAGAATTAGGTGGTGGTCATGATGGAGGTGATGGTCTATGGGTGTTAGCGGTGGTGCTGGAGCTAGTGATGTCGTGTTGGGGACAGTGATGGCAGCAGTCATGGACGAGGTGGTGTAGGGGGATGGAGGGAGAATGGCAATGATGTGGCAGTAAGGGAGAAGTGGCAGTAAGGGTGGGGAGAGCAGTAAAGTCAGCAGAGGAAATGATGGTAATGGCAAAGAGATAAAGGTGATGGTGGAAGACACGGGGAAGGTAGGGTGGTGGACATGATGGTGGTGAGATATGGACGGGAAAGTGATAGTAGGGAAAGAGGTGAGGATCAACATAGTGGTGGTGGCAATAATGATCCTGGAGGGAATGATCTAATATTCTTTAGGATTTAGGATGAGTCAGACTCCCCCAAGCCTTCGAAGCCGGAATACATGGGGGGAAGCTCCAAGTATTGACAGAAGGTAGATTCCTTCCCAGGACACCAGAAAGTTGCCTCTTTGGCTATGGGTAGCTCAATCCCATGGTGAGAATGCATAATTCCCTAGCGCTCCCTGGTCTTCCTGTCTGTAATTCTCCCAGAGATAGTCAGTGCCCTTCATGCCCAAGTGTCAGATGACAGCATTTTCTAAGCTCCCATAGAAAGGCCTATAGTAGACACAGTTCCAGGTCCACAGACTCTAACATATTTCCTTTGACATATGCGCGTGTACTCCCATACTCAGAGACATTCAATTCTTGTTTATTGGTGTTCCGCAAATAGACATGCTCAACTCTGAACCCTCAGTACTTGTGGATGTGAACTTATTTGGAAATGAAATCCTTGTAGATGTAATTAATTAAGTTAGCATGGGGTCAGAGTGGATTAGGGTGGATCTTAGTCTAATAAGATAGGCATTAATAATGTTAGCACATACAAAAAGAAGACAGAGATACAGATGGCAGATGGCCATGCAGAGACAAAGGCAAGGACTGGAACCATGCTGTCTCTAATGGACCATCACCTGGAATGATGAAAAGGTGGGTGAGAAAAAAAATGATTACTCTTCCTGAGATTTCAGAGCCAACATGCCCTGCCATCTTGTTTTCAGACATCTTAGTTCCAAAGGAGTGAGAGAATAAATTTCTCTTAAGTCATCCAGTTTGTGGTACTCTGTTAATTAGAAAACCAAACTCACTGCCATGGGTTGAGTCAATATTGACTCAGAGAAACCTTACAGGACAGGGTGGAACTGCTCCTGTGGGTTTCCAAGACTGCAACTCTTTCTGGGAGTTGAAAACTCCATCTTTCTCTCTCAGAGCAGCTGGTGGTTTTGAACTGCCAACTTTGTAGCTCGCAGCCCAATGCAGAACCACAGGCCACCAGGGCTCCCTAAGAGATGAATAACCATCTACACACACACACACACACTTATACTCTCTAGAAGCTCCTGTTATTTATATTTAGAAGCCAGTTGACATAAGATGGAAAATGTGCTTCACACTTGTCACTGTCCTGATCTGGGATAGCTGCATGGTGCTGGAATCTGCCCCAGACTACGTTACCGAGATCTCACTAGTGAACGTGTTTCTCTGTTATTGACATCACTGAAGAGAGAGATGTCCGATGAAGACTCACAAAGTGTGTCATTGACAGCACCCCCCAAAAGTCCTCTCAGTGGCATCCGGCAGGTCTTCTGTTTCATTTCAGTGGCTTCTCATCTCCCAGGAGTGCTGCCCAGGACAGTCGATGAAGGAACCATTGGCTCGGTGCTATCTAATATTAACCGGTATGACTTATTGTCTTCTTTTGACTAGTGCCAGCTTGCAAGACTATTTTAGGGTACTCTTGACCCCTGAGGACTCTTGCCATCAATCATGGTCCACAAGAATCCTTCCCCACAAAAGCTTCTGAAGTTTATGCTCTGGGAAGCCTTCCCTCCATTCAAATGTTTCCAGAACAGTTTCACTAGGACACACTGAAGAGTCTGGTCTGTATATTAATCCCTTGCTTCGTTGCATGAGGTGAACAATGCTCTCTGGAGCAAGAAGATGGACGAGCGAGTGGATACCATTTCTTCTTTGGTGCCCTGGGCTTTGTATATGCTTTAGAAATGTGTGTATCAGGAAGGGAATGAGGACTCTGGGATACAGTTGTAGAGCTCTTCCATTGTTTGCAAGGTCACATTAACTACAGGACAGGGAAAGAGCCAGACGAGCTTGGACAGCCTCCAGAAAACTGGAGGCTCAACTCATTAAAGTACAGCTTCCAAGGACTGCAGACTGGAAAGATGGCTATCAGAAAAGGCCCCCACCTAGACCAGTGTAGACAAGCAGGGTGCATGCTGGCACTGCACACTCCTCCAGACACTCTTCCCTCTGAAGGGTTTCTTCCAGGTCCTGGCTGCTCCATCAGGACATAGCCGGGCCTTGCAGCTGCAGTCACCTGAGTTCTGAACAGTGATTCCAAGGTGAGCACAGACAACACCAAGCCACCCGTGTTCTCACAGCTTCACTACTGTTCATACCTGCCAACAATGCCCGTGCCACCGTGACTATTCCCACACCTAGGGAGAAGGAGAGCCTCCTTTCCACTGCCCACATGTCACATTCCGCCCTCCTCCCCCAGCGGGAGAAAGAGGCCAGTGTTGAAAAGATTTCCACTTTCCTGGCTAAAGTAATACCCAAATTCTTTGCAACAGACTCCACTCTTGCCTCCCTCTTCCTTCTTTCCAACAAAGCCCCAATTTTAATCTTTCACCCACACATTGCCAGCTTTCCCCATCCCTTGGCGTGTGTTCCTGCTCCAGTGTGGGCATGTGCACTAAGTAGTTCATTCTCGAGGAAGCAGTCTGAAGCCCTGGCTGCACCCAGGCTAACACTAGCTGCTGTGGGAGGATAGCATGTGGGGAGTGGAAAGGAAGCCCTGACTGCACCCATGCTAACACTAGTAGGCGAAGCAGCTTGGGGATGAAGTGGCTTCCGAGGGTGGCTGAGTGGGGAGGCAGAAAGAGCCTGTGGGACTGATGGTTCTTGGTGAGAGCATGTATGGTGTACTACTCGGGCCTCCAGTTGTATGTATCACAGACTACATGTCCTTCTTGGCTGAGTCCATTTGAGTCTGCCTGATACATTCTGTGCAGCCAAAAGAACATCAACCGATACACTCTGCAAAACTGACCATGGAGGAAACTCACCATGTGGAGACAGGCAGTAAAACAGCAAATTCCAATTCTGCTTTCCAGAAGTTTACTTTCTATAGTGACTTCAGCGGGTGATACTCTATTGCTCTTCCCACAGTCTTAGCATCTGTCCTGAGGAGCAGAGAGGAGCCATGGGGGAACAGTGATCAAAGGTACAACTTGGAACCTCTCAGGGACAGTTCTATTCCATTCTAGACTGGTGCTAGGCATTTGGAGTTGACTAGATGGCGATAGCGATAGAGTATCTAAATAACCTTTACTTCAACATACTGCAATAATTGCAGAATAATAAACACAGAGGATAATAGGCAACCAAACGATCTGTTTTTCAAGATCCCAGGATTTGTCCAGATTGTGGCTATCATGAATTAAATTGTGCCCCCCTAAAATGTGTCATTTTGGCTGAACCATGATTCTCAGTGATTTGGAAGTTATATAATGATATGATCACAGCCAAAAGGTGATCAGCAAATCAGCTGCAAAGAGATTTGAGTGGGAGGCAACACCTTAACTCATGTCACCACCCGGACCTGATGCGAGGGGGGTCTTCCTGAGGGGTGGCCTGCATCGTTTTTTATCTTACAAAAGATAAAAGGAGAGAGATGTGAATGGGGAAAGAGGGATCTTGCTATCATCAAAATAGAAGAGCCAGGCATGAGGCACATCCCTTGGACCCAAGGTTTCAGTGCTGACACCCTCCTAAAGTGACCAGACTTCCCGCTTTTTAACAATTCAACAACGTCCCGTGGTGTTTTAAAATTAAAATAAATATATTACAATACTATTTTTGCATTCTATGAAAATTTTTGTTACTCCATATAAATTTTTAATCAAGAGCCCCCACCCCTGGTCAATGGTGTCCCACTTACAATCTGGTCACTCTATACCCAAGGGAAGAGTGATGCTAAAATACCCGGAGACTTCCAATGGACGCATTGGAAGGAGACAAGGATCTCCAGAACTGACAGTGAAAGAAAGCCTTCCTCTTGAGATAACTGTTTGAATTTGGATTTCTAACTTCCTAAATTGTGAGAGGATAAATTTGCTTTATAGTGACATCCACAATTTCTATTACAGAAGTGCTACAGAAGTGCTAAGAAAGTGACTTTATCTTTTATGAGCTTTTTATCTATTGACTTCCCTCTATCATCAGAGTTATGCCTTAGAAATTTATGCTCTTTACTGTCTAGTGTGTGACAGGTAAAAAGAGTCAGAAAGGCCTCAAGAGGAACCAGGAATTCTTCTCCCAGCCTTGTGGATGCGTATTGCACCAGGTCCCGCCACGTCTTTCAGTAATGTGCTTGAGATTTCCCAACCTCAGGCCACCATCTCTAAAATCAACATCTGTTGAATAATGAATTCTTACAAACCCAAAACTTGACTATCAGGGAGATGAAAGGTTTTTGTTGTTGTTGTTTGGTTTTGTTTTGTTTTTTTTATGAACTATGCACTGGGGAACTTGCCCATCCTCCTAGCATTGATCCCTGAACCAGCAAGTCCACCTTCCACAGCTCGTGCTGAGTATAGTACAAAGGTGCGAATCTCCATTCCCAAATTAACAGGAGAGTGTGGTAGGAGGCTGGGACTGAGGCTCAGGGTTTAGGTTTGAAACCTCTTTCTGCTGTCGGCCTATTATGTGAACTTCAAGTAGTCACTGAGTTCCTTGACCCTCAGTTTCTTCTTGTGCAAACCTACTCCATCGTTTATCACGATAAATAGAAAGACGAAGGGTACAACTGGGCCTGACTCACTGCTAGTCTTTTGACAGATGATCATTAGCCCTAGCAACCAGTAACCAATCAGTCAGGTTCCCACTTCTTACTATGGACTTTCCGCTTTAGAGACATCTAACGATGTCTTTGCAGCTCATTCTTTTGTGGGGCCTCCCTGTCATCTCCAGAGTTGACCCAGCGCTAAAACAATGAGGGTACTCCATCCCAAAGATAGAGATTTAGCAAAATGTTGCAAATGCTCCAGGAAATAGATCGACACACGGGCTGCAACAATCGACCATTGGGAAGGTGGTGCGGGATGGGCCGTGTTTTGTTCTGTTGTGCCTAAGACCACCATGAGTTATAGCTGACAGGACTGCTGCACCTAACAACATCAACATATCCTGAGAAAACCATGCCCGGGCCAAAGGAGCCCGTTTCTCGCCCACTTGGAAAATTTGGGGTGGGGCGTGATATGGCTCTTATTTCAGCCTTCTCCTTGTCAGCAGTATGATGGCATAGCATGGAAACTGTGCCAGTGTTGGGAGGGAAGCAAGCCTGGGTACTGTCGGTATAGTAAACACTTTGAGCTCTCTTAATAAGACCTGTCTGCCTGGGTGGACCAGAGCTGACACACTCTCCTGGGGCACCTCCAGCCAGATGCCTTTCAACGGGTTTTGCCATCGATCTTAATAAATACAAGCAGACAACAACTAGCACAATAAATAAATTTTAAAAACCAATACTGGCTGGAAAGTCACAGGTTCAGAAATCCTCAGCATTTCTATGAATTCAGCCAGTATTTATGGAGCTTGTCCCATGAACTGGCACTCTATTAGGAACCCCTGCACCTGACCTGGAGAGACTCAGAGCCTGGGAGAGTGGTGGAGGGCGTGAGCTGATCAGTCCCTTGTGGGAACAGAGTTTGCAAGGTTTTAAGGCAGGAGTGATGGAGTCTGGCTATGATAAGCAAGGTCTGCAGTTCCTAGGGGGGAGTTATAATCTTAAAAACTCACAGGGGGAATTCTTTTTTTCCTAAATCATTTTATTGGAGGCTTATATAGCTCTTATCACAATCCATCCATCCATCCATCCATCCATCCATCCATCCATCCATCCATCCATCCATTGTGTGAAGCACATTTGTACATTTGTTGCCATCATCATTTTCAAAAGTTTCTCTGGACCTGTGCCTTTGGTATCGGCTCCTCACTCCCCTCCTCTCCTCCCTTCCCTTGTGAACCCTTGATAATGTATAAATTATTATTATTATTTCATGCTTTACACTGACTGATGTCTTCCTTCACTCACTTTTCTGTTGTTTGTCCTCCTGGGATGGGGTTTTATGTAGATCATTATGATCAGTTCCCCCTTTCTCCTCCCACCTTCCCCTTATCTACCTGGTATCACTACTCTCATTATTGATTCAGAGGGGTTTATCTGCCCTGTGTTTCCCTGTGTTTTCAACTCTTACCTGTACCCATGCACATGCTTTGGTCCTGCTTGATTTGTAAGGAATAATTGGAGTTGCGATAGTTGGGAGGAGGAGCATTAAATAATTAGAGGAAAGTTGTATGTTTCATTGGCTCTATTCTGCACCCTGACTGGATGCAGATGTTCTTTGAATCTCCACTCCACACTCCCCTTCATTCTCATTGATAATGATTTTTTGTTCTAGGTCTTTGATGCCTGATACCTGATTCTGTTGACACCTTGTGATCACACAGGCTGGTGTGCTTCTTCCATGTGGGCTTTGTTGTTTCTCAGCTAGATAGCCACTTGTTTATCTTCAAGCCTTTAATACCCCAGATGCTATATCTTTTGATAGCCAGGCACCATCAGCTTTCTTCACCACATTTTGCCACAAAAGCACTCATTTTGTCTTCAGCAATCGGGTCAGAAAGCTGAGCATCATGGAATGCCAGGTTATTAGAACAAAGTGTTCTTATGTTGACGGAGTACTTTAGTAGAGGCCTAATGTCCAACTAGTACCTTAATACTTAACATATAGATATAAGTACATAGATCTCACTATCATAATATAAAATATATTTACATACGGTATGTCCATGCCTATATTTAGACTTCTATAAAAGCCTATTTGCCCCCTTGTTCTTTCCTCTATTTCCTTTGACTTTCCTCTTGTCCCACTATCATGTTCAACCTTCATTCAGATTTCAGTGATTACTCTCACTTGCATTTTTCTTGATTAAGCCCCACCAGGTATCCTACACCCTTTTTGCCCTCGATTTTAGATCACTTGTTATTCCCATTTGCTCCTGTGTGCTCTGATAGGACATGCCCTCTCCCTGAGCTATAGCTTCGGTGCTGTTCTCTGAAGTTCACTCTTCTGAGGGTGAGGGGGCGGAGGCAGGGATGTGTCCATGTTTGGGATGGGGGCCGGCTCACAGGGGCAAATTCTATCATGTCTTCTATAGTCACTATGAGTCTCATCTACTCAATGGCAGTGAGAGGCTGGGTGTAAGGAGGGCGCAGAGTGTATAAAGGAAAGAGGGTTTATTTCTTCTGGGAGGAAAAGATTAGAAACACCTTCATAGATGTTTGACCCAGATATCAGTTCTACAAATATTTATTATGAACTGGCACTGATTTCTGTACAAGAGGATTTCACAGGCATTATCTCCTTGATGCTTCACTAAAACCCTGTGAGGTGGATATTATTATCCCTGTGATCTTCAAAGATCGCGCTAATAAATGCTGGAGCTCGGAGACCATTTAATCCCCCAGGTAGTAGATAGCCTCGCCTCTAGGGCCTGCGTTTCTCACGTGCACAAGTTTCAATTTAGTAATCCAATAATCCGATGCCTAGGTGTCTACTCATGGTGTTAGGGAGATTACTGCAAGTGAATCCTACAAACAGAAATGCTAAAATAAACTTCTTTTCTACATTCTCATTTTCTTCCTTACTATCTCGCTCAGTTTGGGTCAAGAAAACACCAAAAAACAACTTTACTTCCAGAAATCACTATGCTTCATAATTCCATTGTTGGCCTTGGAATGTAAAAGAGTCTATTGGGAAGGGAACAGGACTAGGGTGAGCGGAGACAGGATGCTGGGTGGAGGAGAGGGAGAGTGAGGAGGAAGTGAGAAGGGGTGTTTGAATGGAAGGCTGAAGGAATGGAGAAGAGGGTGGGAGAGGAGCTGAGACATGAGCAAATTAGGAGAATTATACAAGAGGGTTTCAATAAAGATCCTGAGTTAACTGGAATGAAATTATTATGGAAAATCTCCATGAATTTTTGAAGCCCCCTCCTGTGTGGGAGGGTGAGAAGGCATCTTCCCAGGGACTATAAGCAGAGAGAATGAGAGCCAGGCTCATAAAAGGGCATAAAAGGAGAAAACGCACAACTGTGTGCATATGATGTCTGCATATTCAGTCAACTCTGGTTATTCCTGGCTGGAAGCCTCCTTCGGGAATACTGTGCTGGTCCCTTAAAAATATAGACTCAGATCTCTGATGTAATGCTTTCTGGGGGAAGGATCTCAATACACTTAGTTTCACACAGACCTTATGCACTTAAGTAGCAGGCACTGGTTTTAAGGAGTCTGGGGGTATCTCTAGAGACGACTCCAACTCTAAGGATCTAGGACTGGGTGGCAAGCCCATCTTCTCTAGGTTGTTGGAGAGATAATAGGCTATTGTCTTTCCTTTTTCTTAAGAACATTGCCCTCAAGTTGGTCCCTGACTCATAGTGAGCCCAAGCACAAGTTTGGATCATTGTGATCCACAGGGTTTCCAAGAACTGGTTTTCCAAAGTCAATCACCAACCCTTCTTTCTAGTCTGTCTGAGTCTGGAAGCTCTGCTAGAATGGTTCAGCACTACAGTAACACATACACTTTTGCTGACAATGGGGTAGTGACTATGCTTGAGATGCACTAGTCAGGAATCAAGCAGGCTCTCCCTAGGGGAAGATAACAATTCTACCACTGACCCACTACTGCTATCTCTTCTTAAGTTGATTCAGCCTAAACTGAGCTGTTACCCAGAGTCAGCAGAGGTATTATGATATAAAAGTTTCTTATCCCATCAAGAAGGTTCTCAAAGACATCAAGTCTTAAATTTTGAAGCTGTGTCTGTTACTTTGTATATACATGTTTGTAGCACACAGCTCACGATGTATAAAAACATAAAGTATAAGAGAAGGTCACCATAATTCTACAGTCTAAAGGCAACCATTAATATTCTAGTATACTCTCTTCCAGTCATATCCTGTAATTTTTACATAATGGAGATCATAGAATATATATGAGGGGACTTCAAGAAATTCATGGAGAGTGAATTTTTTTTTAAAAAAGGGATACTTCCCACAAACTTTTTGAAGATTCCTCATGCAATTCATACCATGTTTCCTAAATTTAATACATTGTATAAACCATGTATCAGATCAAAATTTTTTCCTAAACTTCTTTTAGTGGAATCCCATTCTGAAATGCAGTATTAAAAAAGATTTTAAAATGCAATTCACATGTCAGGTTTGTCCCCCAGCTCTATTTTATTTATTTATTTTTGTTCCCTGTATAATACACCTACAGAACTCAGCATCTCTGGGCTCTCTAAGAAAATTTCATTTGTCTCAAGCAGCAATAAGCAATGCAGACTCAAATTATTATTATTATTATTATTATTATTATTATTATTATTAATAATTGGGAGTTAATCCATGTATCATACCATTCTATAGTTCAATCATGTCAAACAGATTGTACAATTGTTGGCACAAGCAGTTTTCAGTTTTCCTTCCTGAACTTGTCGTCATCTCCCTTTTACCCCCGCTACTGTACCCCACTCTCTAAACCCTTATTCTACTTGCTGTCCTTATAGGCTCATCAATCCTGGATTTCATATACTGAAAAACAGAAAATTATGTAGAGGTTGACCACAGTGACACAACACCTCTGAGATACACCTAATATGAACAAGTAACAAAACATAACAAAAAAAATCAGAAAACGTTGAAAACCAGATCAGGTCCAGTGTACATCAGAGGGGAGATCAACTGACAAAGATTTAACAGCCCACGTCAGATTTATGCCTTTGACCTTCTGTACTCATCTCTCCAATGCACTTTGTTTAGTAAACACTTTCCTCCCATCCCTCAATTATGGATCAAGGGAAATCAGCCTCACCGAGGCTTGTCATTCCCACAAAGGTATCTTGGGTTCCCGCTGTCACCCATAGTCTTCTGCAAACTGGATTCTCACAATTTAGGCTCTGATCCTAAACTCTTCCTGGACTTGGGATTTTAAGGATTCCAATCCTTTGGTGACTGATCATGGTGGGCTTCTTAGCTGACATCCCACGTAGATGGCTGCTTATTTGGAGACAAGCCTTGAAGACCTGAGACACGATTTACTTTTTGTAGCTTGGCCCCATCTTTTTTGAAGACATCACAAGGAGACTTTGAAGAATGACTTCATGTGCTACAGCAAACAGCCCCTTCTAATTGATATCATAAGCCTTTCTGTGACTGTCAAGAGTCCTGGTGGCATATTGGAGTAAGCACAGTGCTGCAAACCCAAGAGCCAGCGATTTGAATCCACCAGTTATTCCAAGGGAGAAAGATGAAGCTGTTTGCTCCCATAGACTTTTGCAGCCTGAGAAACCCTGCAGGCAGTTCCACCCTGTTTTGCAGGATCACAATGAGTCAGGATTTACTTAACAGCATTAGGATCTGAGCTATGTGTCTGCAGTAGGTTCCTGGGTGGCATAAGCAGTTTGTACTCAACTGCTAACTTCAGTTCAAACTTACCCAACAGCTTCTAGAGACCTGCTTCTGAATAAATTCTAAGAAATAAATATCAACTCCCCTCCCATCTAGTGGACCCTGGCTCTTAAAGGGTGCTGAGGCTGCAACTTTTTATGGGAAGCAGGTAGCCTCACCTTTCTCCCTTAGAGAGACTGGTGGGTTTGAACTACTGATGTTGCGGTTATCAATTTGATGCATAACCTACAACACCACGAGGACTCTTTCCTGTGCAGCTTACAGCATGAGTAAAAATGAACTGACCATCAGTGGGGATATGCACGTCCAGCAGGAACTTTTCCTTCTTTACCCTGATTTTTCTTCTTCTCTTTTTCCTGGATACCATCTTGCTTTGTCTTTTTAAACTTCCATTTCAGGATCAGTTTAGCTTTGCCACAGCACCCAATCTCACACAAGTATCTTAATTCAGGAAGTCAGGAAAGCAAGGGGTCTCTGACCAACTGTACCCATATGTCCTCCTCAGAAAGGAGACTTCGGACATGACAATATAATAAAACTTATAAATTATCAAATGTTTTCGGGGAGGGAGGAGAAAAACGAGGAGCTCATAATAAAGGCTCAAGTAGAAAGAAAATGTTTTGAGAATGATGACGGCAACAAATATACACATGTGCTTGACCCAACAGATGTATGTATGGATTGTGATAAGAGTTGTACTTGTCCCTAATAAAAAGACTTTCAAAAATAAATAACTCCCATTAAAAAATGTTATGTCAACATGAATGTGGGGGGAAAAAGAAATAAAGCAATCGAGTGACAATCAACTGATACCTCAATAGGTGCTGGCTTGTTGTTATGGTTTTTTCCCAGCTATCAAACTCTATCGCCCCTGACATCAATCCTCAGCTAGTCTATCAAAGTATCTCTTCCAGACACATCACATTCACTCAGCATAGATGACTTTTCAACTGAGTTAAACGGGCTCGTTTGGTTTTCCATGGGTTTGTTCTTGTGAGGCGCCAGTGAGTTGGCTCTGACCAATAGCAGCAGTCCTATGAGCAACAGAGCAAAACACTTCCCAATCCTGCCCTGCTCCATTCTCACAACTGTTCCCGTGTTTGACCCCATGACTGCAACCCCTGTTGTCAATCCAGCTCCTGAGGTCCTTCCTCTTTTCCTCTGCCCCTCCACTTGACAGAGCATGACGTCCTGCTCCAGGGACAGGTCTCTCCTGACCACCTGGCCAAAGTACGTCAGATGAAGTCTCTCCTCCTAGCCTCTGAGGAGCATTCTGACTGCATTTTTTTCTAAAACATTAGCTTTTTTTTTTTTTTTGGCAGTCCATAGTACTTCCAATAGTCCTTGCCAGTACCATAATTCAAACCCATTGCTTTTCCTTTGATTTAAATAGGAAAAACTTCTCTTAAAACAGAAATGGAAAATTATTAATGCAAATAGTAGAACTTGTCAATGTGAATGCCATAGATGACCAGGGAAAGGTTGTTTACATTAATTCTAATCAACAGTAACAGAGATGGTCAAGGAGAATAATTGAGGTAAGGAATCAATTAGGGGGGTAGCCTAAAACCAAGGGCCAGGAAGTGGCATTTTGTCTTCTAGGAAGGTTACTTTATCCCTGTAAGCAGCAGACCTACCTGCCACTGTAAACAGTAGACTTGTCTGTGTAACCCAGTGGCCCTGCCTGTAACACAGGTTCAGTAGTGCACATCCTACTTCTGCACAACCACAAACAAGTTGACATGTGTCCAAAAGGAAGCTACAGTAGCCATCTGGTAGGAATACAAGAAAGAACAGAAAGAGACAGTGACTTCCTCTAAACAGCTGGAGAAAGTAGAAGGGATGTGATATCCTCTCTCTTGTGTTGTAAAGAGTCCCTGCCAAATTTCTCTTCTTCCTCAGAATCCTCAGAATGTGACCTTATTGAAAAGTAGGGTCGTTGGGTGGAGTAGTTAGTGAAGATGAAATCTTAATGGAATAGGCTGAGCCTTTCATCCAATTAAGGGACCCTGCTGTCAGAATGGGTTACACGCTGGACTACTAACTTCAAGTCAGACCCCCAGCTACTCTACTGGAGAAAAGAGGGGTTCTGTTCTTGTAAAGACTTACAACCTCAGAAATCCACAGGCAGCGGTTCTACTCCATCCTGGACAGCTTCTTTGAGTGGACATTGACTCGCTGACAGTGCATTTGATTCACTATGAAACAAACAAGGAAGACTGCCATGCATGATGGAGGCAGAGGTGGAAGTGATGCATCCACAAGCCAAGGAATGTGAAGGATTGTGGGGAGACACTGGAACCCGTTTTCCCTCAGAACCTTCCAGAAGGAATCACCCTTGACATCACCTTTACTCCTCCAAGAGGAACTAACCTTAGCAGACATCGCCAGAATGGCAAGATTATAAATATCAGTTGTTTCAAGCCACACAGGTTGTGAAAGTGATGGAAGTCCTAGTGTACTAACATGCCCACTTCCAGCTGGGGAAAAAGGGAGGGACTTGTAGAATCCTGAGAGGGTCTAAGTTCCCGAAGAGGCAATGATTTCCAGAGAATGACCGGTTTGAAGTGGAAGATGGGACCCCCTTTCTGCTGCTCAGGGAGCTGAGAAGAATCCCTGCTCTGCTTTGTGTGTGCTGGGGAGATGTCCTGCCCTCCTGGGAGAGAGGAAGGTAGAAGAGAAGCCCTGCAGGTGGCTGGGCTCAGAATGAGGGGGGAAAGTTGCTGGGGGGACGGTGGGAAGGCTGCAGGGGGTGGGAGGTGCTGTTACCCTCTTGCTCCTTCTTGGAGACTGGGGAGCTCTTTGGAACATGAAGAGAATTCTCACTGTGTCCCTATGTCCACTCCCATGTGTCTCCTCCATCTTCTCAGCCTTGCAGGAGGACGGACTGGGGCCAGGGTGGAGTGGAATTGAGAGACTGAGCAAACCCTAGGAAGTAGAAACAGAACGTCCATTGTGTTTGAACACCAGATAAAAAAACAAATAATGTTTCTGTAGAGCTTTTTCCCAAATATTGCATTTCTCTCACAGCGTGATGATAAAACTAGTGACTACACGAGGTTCCCCTCTATAGAAGAAGTGAGGGAAAAAAAGTGAGAGAGGGCACCAGGGTAGTTGGTGAATCAGCACATGCACTGGTTGTGTGTGTGTGTGTGTGTGTGTGTGTGTGTGTGTGTAAGAGAAAGAGAGGGAGAGAGAGAGAGAGAAGAGTCAGTATTGTTGCTGGTTATAGACAGATGCTTGAGGAATTAACAAAAAGATAAAAATGATAAAACCCGGATTCTGTTGTGAACAGAAAATTAGTCATTTAGGCAAACTGTCCATCTTTTCTGGTTTCTAAAAGTACCATCCTTTTTATTCAGCAGGTGGACTTTTTGTAGTCATGCCATTGAACTCTATGCCCGAGGGCTGGCTAGCACTCTCCAGCTTCCCTCTGGTCAGGCTAACACACATACTTTTTGTTTGTTTGTTTGTTTGCCAACCTCTGACAAGTGCTTGCCCCAGTTTCAAGGCAGATCTTTGATGATCGCCCCTCCTCTGTTCTCATGAACTCCGAGGGGACGTGGGAGTTTTTTCTCAGAGTTCTGTTGCCCCCATGCCATGCACCCATGTCACTGTCACACCATGCAGGTCTGCAGGAGCATGCTATAGGAAAGGACTTTGTCTGGTCCCTCCTTCACTCCCTAGTCATAAGCCAGGCCAATGAGGGTCCTCGTCTGTGGATGCTCTGCCTTGGGCTAGCAGATCTGGAGAGTGAGCCCCCACCTCACTGCCTCTTCCCTTGGGCCGGCTTTATGGTCCCCATCAGAAATGCATCCTCTATTCACTTTGGCTGGCCAGTTTACCTGGGGGCCCACCAGCTCCTCTGCGTATTGCTCTTTGCCTTCTTGGCAACATATGGTGCTCATTTTGAAGAACTCCGATGTTTACATTGCCCTGTTCCAGCCCAAAGACCCAAACCTTAGTGGCTCCGAGTGGTGTGAGGACCCACGACTGCACCGTGGATCACACATCTCACTTTGGGTACCGCTCCATCGCTGCATGAGGTGTAGATGAGTGTCATGTCATCTGCAGACATGGCAGGTAGAGTCTTTGTGGAGCGAGAGTCAGTGGCACAACAGTAAAGTGTTTACCTACGAACTGAAAGGTCGGCATTTGGAAGCCGTCAGCTGACGGGATGTGTCCCTGGATCTAGTTCACTGTGGAATTCCCCCTTTTGCCTGAGCTGGTCTGAACTGTTTTCTCACATGCTGCCAACGAGTCCTGTCTTGGTCTCAGATCTACTGTTCTTCCAGAATTCAATAGAAGCTTAGAGGGCACCTGCCATGCACTAGCACACATGTCCTCATTCTCAGTGCCCTCCGTGCAGCCAATCATTTCAACTCAGGAAGGAGGCATGAGGGGAATGGGGCTGAAAGGACACACAGCTTGGAAATAGCTCTGCTGGAATTGAAATGGGAATTTTCCTTTTGACTCTGAAGTCAATAAACATTTCAATTTTTTGAAAATTGTGACTCACAAACAGAAAAGCATTTTTACATTACAGTCAAGAGCACACATAGCCTATTAGGGTGAATCATATGAAATTGCAACTCTTGGTCTGTGATCATCTAAAAAGTGGCAATTTCACATCGTTTGGTCTCTGTCTAAGACATCACAGAAACAAACATGTCCTGAAACAAGATCACCCTTACTCAGCATAAACAAAACCAAACTTATTGTCATCAAGGGGACACTGACTCACAGTGACCCTTTAAGACAAAGTAGAACTGCCCCCTTTGGATTTCTGAGTATGTAAATCTTTATGGGAGTAGAAAGCCTCATCTTTCTCCCACAAAGCATCTGGTAGTTTTGAACTACAGACCTTGTAGATTGCAGCCCCATGCAAAACCACTATGTCACGAGGGTTCCTTTCTTAGGCATAGAACTCTGCCATTTCTCATCTGCTCTTCATCATCACATCACAATGATGCCGTGGCACATGCACGACTGGTGAGTTGAGTTGTGACCATCTGGGAAGAGTGCTTCTTGGGAACGCATATCCCTGTCTCTTTCACTTCACTGTGTGTCCCTTGGTGGTGAACTTCCACACACAATTATCTTTTACCCTCATTTCAACCAGAATTCATCTGGCCTGGTTTACCTCAAAGCCATTGAAGACACTGCCTCCTTCCTCACAACTGAGTACGGGTCCCCATAAAGATGATTCTAATGAATGGATAGGGTTATAGGCCCCCCAAGAATCAAAATAATGACCCACTAAGTGTGGTGGTTACATAATCTCCTGTCAACTTGAGAAGGGGTGGAGTCTAGCCTGTCCATCAAGTCATAGATGACCTCATTTGGAGGTGTGAAGGAGATAAATAGCTCATTAGAGGCCAAATCCATTCACTCTCTGCTTCGTATTTCTGATGACAAGCCACATAGAGCCATGCTGATGGAGCCAGAACCCTGGAGCTGGAGGAACCACCTAGAAACTTACACCAGTGCTGACATGCTTCTACTGCTGCTGGATCCACAAGACTTTCCACCTGTGATTTTCCTGCATTTGGTGTCATTGCATGTGTTATGTAAGTCTGAAGAGGCATTTATAGACTGGTATCAGACATATTGAGCTAATATTGGACTTATGGACTTGATCTGGCCTGAGCTGGGACGTTTTCTCAATATAAAATTGTTCTTTTATATAAAATTCTTTTTATACACATATAATGTTTATAATTTTGTTTCTCTCGTCCACTCAGAGAAACACACTAAGTCTTTTAGTAGAAAGCATAGCACCTTTAGCCCCAAATAAGATCCAAGCCTTGTCAAGTATGTCTTGTTAATATGTGGACAGGGTCAGGGAGAGTTAATTTTTGTGAACAAACTTGCCTGAGAATGGTTTGGGCAGGGTGAGAAGGAAGGATCGTGTTGCAGGCTCTGACGTTGGGAGAGAAGGGGTTAAAGAGCAGAGGGCTCATCTTTTCCTCCTACTGACCCAGTAGACTGGCAGTGTCTAAGCAGATAGGCTGCGGGAGGACCTGCTATGAAAGGCTTGGTTGGTTGGCATCAGAAAGGTCAGTATGTCACATAGGTGTTGGTGGTAGGTAGAGAATGGTACAGAGAAGGTGCTTGGGCATAACCACAAAGGCAGCAGGAGGGTTGCTCAGTAGAAACTGAGAGGTAGACACGGTGCCTACTGCAATGAGATGCATTCAGGGTATTTGCCAGAGGTCCCCAGAGAGTGTGAGAAGTCCTCAAAAACAAAGCAAACTCACTGTCACCAAGTTGATGCTGACTCAGAGTGACCCTAGAGGACAGGGTAGAACTGCTCTGTGAATTTCTGAGACGAGCTGTTCATGGGAGTAGAAAGCCCCACCATTCTCCCCCGGAGCAGCCAGGAGCTTCAAACTGAGGGCCTCAGATGGCAGCCCAATGTGTGACCACTATGCCAGTAGGGCTCCTCTTAAGGAGCTCTTTGAAGAGGCTTTTTACTCCTGTCTAGAGTTACAGTCTAGGAAACCCACAGGGGCTACTATTCCCTGTCTTATATGGAGTATATAAGCATTGGAATCCATTGATGACAGTAAGTTTTTTCTTTCTTTGTACATATGCCAAACTCCAGCACATGTAAGCCTGGGTAGCAGCCTACAAAGTATGGATCACAGCTCCTAATGGGAGCGGTTGTGTTGTGTTGGGAAATTCACTGGATGGTTTGTGTTGGGAAATTCAGTTTCCATTAAGTAAAAGCAACCACATGACAGAAGATTGTTTTTGCAGAGTGCGTTATATGGTTGCTTTCATGCCCATATTGTGCAAACTAGACAATAACCCTATGAGGTAGGCAGGGAGGGTGCAGACCCCTATTTCCCTAGGAGCATAGATTGTGGAAGGAGGGAGGGAGAGAAAGAGAGAGGGAGGGAGGCAGTAACTAGTGTGAGCAAGGTCTTGAGCTAGAATATTTATGAACACAGCCAGGATTCAAACCCAAGCCTTCAGAGTGCTCATTTCTGTCCTTTCCACTGTGCAGGTTGTTCCCATGGCAACCCTATTTCACTGCTCAAACACTGGTGAGCAGAAGAGAAAGAAAACCAGGAGGGAGAGAGGCAGGTGCCAATTCCCCCAAGCCTCCCAAGTACCTCTTGGTGTTTAGCAGTGAATCATCAAGTGGCCTCTCCCTGCTATCTGTAGGGCTGGCCTCGTGGATCTATTGCCTCGAGACCCCACAAGCCTTTACAATGGACTGAAAAGCCAAATCTTGTGGATGGGCACCTCCCCAGGGCTTGGCAAGGCAGAATGAAGGAGGCGACTGGAGGCCACTCCCAGTGGTAGTCCTGTCTCATCGCCCCTGTAGTATACCTAGATGGAACTCAGCCTTTCAGAATCCTAGTCACAGATGACAGCCTTTGTGTCCCAGTCACAGAGGACAGTTTTTGGGGACAGGTGGCACCCTAGAAGGTTACTCTAAGGCTGTTGGAAAGAATAATGATAAAAGCCACCGAGCAAGTGTTGGGCTTTGGAGCAGATCATATTTGGTGTCTTAAGTTTGGTTCTTGTCATCTTTCGACTGGATGAGTCTGAGCACACCATTTAGAGAGGAAGATGTAGGGTGGCAGGTATCACAGCAAACCAAACCAAACCAAATTCACAGCCACTGAGTGGATGCCGACTCCTAATGACATTGGGACTGAGTGGAACTGCCCCTCTGGGTTTCTGAAAGCCCCTTCTTTCTCCCCTAAGGCCCTGGTGGTTTTGATCTGCCTCCTTGAAGACTGCTGCCCAACTGTGAACCACTGTGCCACCAGGATTCCTTGATGTCACACAGGTGATAAGAAAGAGAGCCTGGCATAGGAACAGAGGCCTGCCTCTCTGAAGCCTCTTTCACCACACCGGATTCCTGTGAGGGCTTACAGTGCTCTGCAAAGCAACAGCACATTTTGGTGAAAGTGTGCTCATTGCCTACTGGTTTTTACAGGTGAGCAAATTCACCTGTCCCCAACCAGTGTGCAGCAGACACACTGTGTGTGTATGTGTGTGTGTGTGTGTGGCAAGGAAGTCGCCTGAGTGACTGTCTGGTCCATGGCCATTTTAGTGTCTATCGGAATCCCAGAGCAGGTAAGACACTCAATTATTAACTCCAGAAATTAGAGGTTCAATTTCACCCAGAGATGCTTTGAATTGTCCATACTGACCTGATCTGTTTCCAAAATATCAGTCACTGAACACCCAAGAGGCACAGGACTGCCTGACACCCAGATGGCACCAGGAATCTGAACAGACAGTAACTGGTATTTAAAGATCGTTGGTTAGTGTTTTAAGTGTTGCTGCAGCTTCCTGACTCCCTGACTCCCTGATCTGCTCACAGTCTGACAACTTCAGGATTGTCTCTTTGGCCACCGGGGGCCTCAGATTCTCCTGTAAAGTCATCTTCTGCTTCCAGAGATAACATCTGCGCAGATTGAGGGGCACTCTGGTGGTCAGTACCAGTGTGGAGTCCCTCATAACACAGGGAGATGACTACATGCAAAATAATGGCCCTGGGGTGAAATTATCCAACTGGTTCTGTGCTTGGGCTGATTCCCATGATCAAAACCAGAATTTGACGCCCACAGGCAATTCCTTGTTGGTGGACAGAAGAAGGACACATGCTTGATCTGCTAGGGCTTGGGGTGGGGTAGTGGGAGGTGGGGGTGGGGGTGACTGGACCCAAGCAGGCCAACTGCCGATTGGAACACTGACACGTTATGCCAGATTCTGTGAGCTCGTCACACTTTCCTAACCTTTCATCTGCTGTCACTGCTAGTTGGCTCAGTGCATAGCGAAGTCTTCATTCATTGAAGATACTGAGTTCTTGTCCAAATTTTCTGACACTTGTCTTTCTTCTATTCCTGCAGGGAAATAACCACCCTAGCTCATATTTAACAAACAGCTCTGGTGTGCTAGACACTGTGCTAGGTGGTTGACATATTTGATCCCATTTCCTTCGTTGTATCTGTTATACAGATGAGGAAGCAGATGATCAGGGATATGTTAACCAATGATCCATGTTAACACAACTAGTAGCTAGTAGAGATAGTTGTTAAGCCTGGCTCATGTTCTTTCCACTCTGACCCACTGCCTGACAGTCTGAGTGCACAAGGACTCTCCCAGCATTCCCTAACCACAGGGTCTTTCACAATGCCACCCTGGTCTACCTCTCCAACTGCTTCACTTAGTGCTCTGGGTTCCAGTAACACCAAACTGCAGCTTGGCCACTTCATAGAAACCACTGTTTCTCACCTTCTGGGCCTCATTTTATATACCCTTTGAGCTGACCCATATAAACCATGATCTGCACTTGCCTACACACTCCATCTTAGCCACTTCAACTCACTCATCTTCTTGTTTGAAACTTTTTGTGGTGAATTGGGTGAAGGTTTCCAGAGCAGTCCATGGTTCACATTCAACACTTCATCTTCATTCTGATTCAATTCACCCACCGTCATCCATTCAATGTCCTGTCCTTGTCCCACTTCTTCCCCATTTCCTGTTTCCTTTCCTCCTTATTCTGTAACCCTCAGACCTGTGTCCATGGGTAAATGCTGCCTGTGGCTCGTCCATGTCAGATTATATTAACCTGGAGGTGAGCTCAATTACAGGCATGAAACCAGAGTCTTGGGGTCCTACTAGTCTCTATTCCACCAATAAGCCTGGTCTCTTATATGATCTTGAAGTCTGTTCTACATTTTCCTTGAGCACCAAGGCCCTCACATTGTCTGGCTGCTACCTCCCCCTCTATGCTCCCCTACGATTTCCTCTCCCCTGACTAAGCTCCAGGCATGCAGCCCTTCTTTCTGTTCCTAAAATGTGCCTAGCTGCTAGCTGCCTCTGTGCATGTGTTCTTCCTGGAATATCAGAAACTTCTCATGTCTGATGGCCAGCAGGGTATAGAAGACAGAGTCCGAGCCCTTAAGAAATCTACAATCTAGTGATAGAGGCAGACTCACAAGTAAATAATTGCAATGCAATCTATAAAATTCACTCACAGAACTCTCTAAAGACAGCAGAAATACAAAGAAATGATTCGATATCTCTCTCTCTTTCTCTCTGAATCAGGAAATACTTATTTATGTATGAATGATGCTAAGTCTAAAATAGTAAGCAAGAAACAAGGGCCACGTTCGTGGAAAAAAAAACACCCTCAGAAGGTAGGAAGAGGAAGAAACAAAAAAGACAAATAGAAGCAAGAAATGCTGGGGGGTGGGGAAGCGGACAAGGGCTTGTTGCTTTGCTTGGGAACAAAATGATGGAGGCAATGTAGAGCAGGGTGGGCGCTCTGAAAAGGACCGGACTGATTCTGGCTCGAGTGGGGGAACGTGGAACAGGGTGGAAGATTATACAAAAGACCAGGCTTATTAGTGGAACAGAGACTAGTGGAATTCCAAGCCTCTGGTTTCAGGCCTGGAATTGAGCTCACCTCTGTGTTAACATAATCAGCCTTTTAAGAGCCACAGGCATCATTTAATCACGTGCAAGACCCTGAAGGCTAGGAAAGCAGGAATGGAAACAGGAAATCCAGAGAGGAAGCGGGACAAGGAGAGTGCATTATTGGATGGCAGTGGGTGAGGTGAATCAGAGTGTGGATGAAGGGTTGAATGTGAAACTGTGATCTGCTCAGGTAACTTTCACCTAGATCACCATAAAAAGTTTAAAAAAATAAAACGAATGACTTCAAGTGGATAATATAGAGCATGTAGGCAAGTGCAGATTATAGTGCATGCTTAGGCAAAGGCTGTGAGGAATATGAATGAGAACCAGTGGTTTCTATGAAGTGGCCAAGCTGCCAGTTCTGGAGCATAGAACACCAAGAGATGCCGTTGGAGAGGTAGACCAGGGTTGCATTGTGAAGGACCCTAGAGCTAGGGAACCAAATAACTTACTGTCCTAGCCAGGATACTGGAGCACAAGGGTATAGGAATTAATCAGAACTTTCCTGGGGAGAATAAGATGTATAGTGAATCATACCTGGAGACCCTCTTAAGAAGTTCAGCCTTAGAGTTAGGGAAAAAAAAAAAAAGAAAGTTCAGCCTTGACCTGTACACAATGGAGAGCAATTGGCATATACTAAATGGGGGTTAGGAGGTAGGACAAAATTAGACTTAGCTTATATTAAAATTTTTATTTTGATGAAAGTATGCACCACAAAATAGGGGTCCCACTAACAATTTCTAAGTACGTTTTTTAGTGACAATGATTTGTTGTTGTCATAAGCCCCATCAAGTCAGTTCTAACTTACAATGACTCCATGTACACAGAAGGAATCACTGCCGGCAGGGTCCTCCCCCATCTTCACAATGGTTGCATGCTTGACCCCATTATTTTAGGCACTGGCAATCCATCTCATTGATAGTCTTCCTTTTTTTCACTGACCATCTTCTTTACCAAGTCTATTGTCCTTCCAGGGACCTATCTCTCCTGATAACATGTCCAAAGTACTTAAGATATAGTCTCTTCATCCTCACTTCTAAGGAGTATTCTGGCTATACTTCTTCTAAGACAGATTTGTTTGTTCTTCTAGCAATCCATGATCCTGATGATAGTCTTCGACACCACCATAGTTCAAATGCATTGTTTCTTCTCCAATCTTCCACAGCAAAAGTTTATTTGCATATGCTATTCATGAGATTGCTTAATAGGTTCTGAATTCTGTTGAGTCAGTCACCTTTCTTTGGGATAGACCAAATATATGGATCCTCTCTAATCTGTTGACAAAGGAGCTCGCTTCCAAAGTTCTTGATAAGACTAGCAAATTCTGTCAGTACTGCATTTATCTGTTGAAACATTTGATGTATTGATAATGACTAGTGGTTGAAATTCAAAAATTGGAATAAAAAGGAAGGATCAATAGGTGGAAAATATGGACTGATGGTAGAAATCATCTGGAGATTACATAATAGACATTTTCAAGACCAACAATTCCTTAATTGCAAATACCTTTTCTCAGCTACAGAAAGAGCAACTATATACATGAATCTCACCAGATAAAATGGAGAAAGAATCAAATTGTCTGCACTAGTGGAAAGGGATAATAGAGAATCTCAGTATCATCAGCCCAAACAAGGTCAGGCATCAAGTGTGGAGCAAACTACATTTGCTCCTGAGCACATTTGGGTTGTAGCTGAAGAAAATGAAAAGAAGTCTGTGAGAGTCATAATGTGTCCTTGAGAATATATTCTGTGACATCAGAGACTCTGCAATGAAGCTGGGTGAACAGTGGATGTGGGGAGAGGGAGCAGTAGAGCTGATTGTGATGATATGTGTGTGTACACATACACAATTCTTTTTAGAAGGTTTAACTGTGGAAGTGTGTGAGATGTGAATATTATATTAAGAAAACTGCACAAAGAGAAAGAAACCAAACTTGACATATGGTTACAATGGGTGAAAGAGGAAGAGTTTTTGCTTAGGGGGCATTGAGGTCCTTTTAATAGTGGTGGAACAACTTGGAGAAGAATAACAATAATGGTGGTACAACACAAAGAGTATAATCAATGACACTGAATTAAACACATGTAAGTTTAGAACATTCATGTGGATGTTTTGTTGTGTATATTTTTGCTGGAACTGAAAAAATTACATGAATAATAAAGAGTGTGAGGAAAAAGAAAATGTTCTAAAATTGATCGTGGTAAAGATTGTACAACTTTTCTTGATATGGTTGGATTATTGAATTGTAGGATATATGGATGAAGTGGCAATAAAGCTGCTTTAAGAAAAAGAGATTGTCCTAAGAGCAAAGTTGATGTATTGAGCACCAACGACCAAGATCAGAAAAGTTGTGGAAGGGCTGAGCCCCGGTGGCGTAGTGGTTGTGCGTGGGACTGCGGCCCACTGGGATGGAGGTTCAATTCCAGCAGAAGGCTGCACAGGAGCAAATGTTGGGCCTCCTACTCCCACCACCAGAGGGAAGTGATGCCTAAAAAAAAGAAAAAAAAAGAATAAAAAAGAAAAGTTGTGAAATGATAGCAAGAACATCATATAAGGATAAAGGAAATGGTCATTAAAAACACAGGAAAGAAAGAAAAGGCAAAAGGGCATGTCAGAAGTGACTCTGAAATGTTCTTGTGTTAGTCCGGGTAAACTAGAGAAACAAATTGATAGACACACATATGGATATAAGGGTACAGTTTATATACAAGAGGACTAGGACATTAAGAAAGCATCCCAATCTAGTCCAATTCAAAGTCATAAGTCCCATATTAGCCTATATGCCCGATACCAGTCTATAATGTCTCTTTCTGACTCACGAAGTCACAGGCCAGGGGGTGCAGAGTCCCGACGCTGACAGGAGTCTTCCCATGGCTTCTCGTTTCCAGGGTTCAGGGTCCATCAACAGCATCCAGGGGTGGTAGAAGCAACTAAGCGCTGGCAGGGTTTTAAGCAGTCTGGCAACTAAGCTCTCCATGTGGTTTTGCCAGCTTCAGAGATCTGGTTCCATTAGGGTAAGGCCATGTGGCTTCTCCTCTGGCTCCTTCTCCTCTGGTTCCTTCAGCTGCCATCTTTTCTTGTCCATAGTTCATCGTCTCTGAGACTAACTCCCAACAACTGGGGAGAGAGCTTCTCATATCCACCAGGGAAATATCACAAGATTTTCCAGAAGTCTCAGGAGAAAGCCATGCCCACATGGCGGCCTCATTGGCTACTCAATGACTATCTCCAGATTAACAGACTAGACTCTACCCCTACATCCCAATCATGAAATTGACATAAGCACATGGCTGCCACCGTTCTTTTTGAAGTGTTTGGCTGTTGTGAGGAGCTGTTGGGCCCATAGTGTCTCATAGTGACCACCACCCAACAGACCAGAACCCTGCCTGGGCCTGTGCCAGTCCCACAATGTCCAGCCTGGGTTGCAGCCACTGTTTTAATCTATCCCATAGAGGGTTTCTTCTTATGCTAGACCAAGCATGATGTCTTTTTCCAGGAACTGGTCTCTCCTGATAAGATGCCCAAAGTACGTGAGATGAAGTCTTATTATTTATGCTTCTTAGGAGTGTTTTAGCTGTACCTCTTCCAAGGCACATCTGTGTGTTTTTCTAGCAGTGCATAGCACTTTCAGTATTTCCCCTCGGCACTACAGTTCACATGCATTGATTTTTCCAGAATTCACTGTCCAGGTTTCACATACATATGATGCAATTGAAACCATTTTGGCTTGAGCGAGGTACATCTTATTCCTCCAAGGAACACCGCTGTGATTCAACACTTTAAAGTCTTGTTTAGCAGATTTCCCATATGCCAGATATTTTTTGATTTCCCAACTGCTGCTTTCATGAGCATTGATTGTGGAATCAAGCAAAATGAAATCCTGGATAACTTCTTTTTTCTATTCTATGACGTTATCTACTGGTCCAGATGTAGAGATTTCCATTTTCCATACTGAAGATTTTTGTCCTTGTTTAAGCAAGCAAGGCTGTCATCGGTCTAGCGAAGGCTGTTAATAAGCCTTCTTCCAATTGTGATGCTATGTTCTTCTTCATGTAGTTCAGTTGCTTGGATTATTTGTGCAGTATATCTACACACCAAACCCATAGAAACCCCAAAGGCCAAGATAGAACTGCACTTGTGGATGTCCAAGGCTATAAGTCTGTCACAGGAGTAGAAAGACTTGTCGTCTTCTGAGGACTGTTGGTGGTTTGAATTGCTGCCCTTAAGGTTAGCACCCCAAGTTGTAACCACTACACCACCAGGGTTCCGATATAGACTGATTGTAGTGCAATCATATAACCCTGACACTCACCTTTCAGGCAACATTCCCCGGTTCTGTTTGATGACTGCCTCTTTGTCCATGCATAGGTTCTGCATGAACACAATGAATTCCTATTTTCTGTAATACTATTTATAGTTTATTATGATCCAAATAGTTGAATGCCTTTGAATAGTGAGTAAACATAAGTAAACATTTTTCTGGTATTATCCACTGCCAGCCAAGGTCCATCTGACAGGAGCAATGAGCTCCCTCTTTCAATCTTTCCTTTTGAATCTCTTTAAATTTCAGGTAGCTCCCTGCTGATAAGCTGTTATAACCATTGTTGAGTGAGCTCCAGCAAAATTTTACTTGCGTGTGATGTTAATGATATTATTTGATATCTTCTGCATTCTGATGGGTCATCTTTCTTTGACATGAATACAAATATGGATCTCTTCCAACTGATTGGCCAGATAGTTGTTTTTCATATTTCTTGACATAGTTTAGTGAGTGTTTCCAGTGCTTCATCAGCTTGTAGAAACATTTCAATTGGCATTTCCATCAATTTCTGGAACTTTGGGGTTTTTTTGCCAATGCCTTTAGCACAAGAGAAAGATGGAACTGAGTGGAGTGGTGGGGTGGCAATAGCAAGACAAAGAAGGATATTTATCATGTAATGAAAGAAAATGCATTTAGGATTTTATAACTGATTGAGGACAGACTAGGGAAGAATAAACCATGCCCCTCATATTCCTAAATGGGGACTGGGTAGATGGCACTGCTGCCCCCTGACATATAGTGCAGGTTTGGGGGCATACACTGAGTTGTGTTTTAGGCAGGTGGGTTCAAAGTGCCTGGGGATACCTTGGGAGAGATGCCCAGTAATCTGTTCATAGCACTGCATCCTGAGAAGGACATTGAGAGAGTTGAGGATATTTGTCCCAGAGTATGCTCAGGGAGAGCATTGGTGGGCTAACATAATTTCCCATGTTCTTGGTGACTTCCTTTCAAATATAAACTGTATTTCAATATGAGAATATTTAATTAACATGCTGAGAACTTGTGAAAATAATTAAGAAAATTATGATTTCCCTTTATAAAAACCTGCCTCAGGTCTCCAAAATTCTTAATTATGTTATTATTTTCCACACACCTAATTTATTTCTGTTAACAATATGTGGTATGGCACCCTGCTGGGACAGCAGTCGAGTACTGGGCTACTGATTGAAAGCTCAGTGTTTCGCCTTCACCATTAGACCCTCAATTCAAGGTGCGGCCGTCGGTGTCCATAAAGATGTACAGCCTTGGGAGCCTTAAGGGGCAACTCTCCAGTGTCTTATAGGACCACTGCGAATCCGACTCAAGGATGGTGTGTTTGCTTTGTTGGATTCTAGGTGGTAGCGTTTGTACATGGTTCATACTTCTTGTTTTTTAAGATCTGCTGGAATTAATGACTGACCTGTTGGGAATGGATATGGGCTGCACTTCTTTCCTCATTTATTTTGAATGGATGCAGAAGAAATCTCTCCCACCCCAAGCTCTCATCCACAAACTTTCCACCTTTGTGGTGGGTAACCACTGTCATCAATTTTTATGTGGTCTTAGCATGTCTGAGGAAATATAAATACAGACAAACAATCCTAGGACAAATCAGGGACGAGAGGTACTGACTTCCTGTACAGTCAGACTCCCCCATATGGCTTTGCACCACTGTTTGAATTGTGAAGACCATTAGGCATGGCAGCTGGTGGTGGGATGGGGAGAAATCTTGTGTGAAAGCCTCTGAATCAGGGCAGATTTCAAAGCCACAACTGGGAAAGGGTAGATAACCTGGTCAATCCCCCTGATCTAAAGGGCCAGGTCCCACCCAAGACATGGCTGACCAAGGGGAGCAAACAATGAAGTCCCCAGGGATTCCCAAAATAGATTCTGGGGCCAGAGTGTGGTGCCCCATCAGACTGGTTTAGAAAACACTCCTAAAGGTCAACAAAGAGACCTGGGATTGTTTATAGGTTTTTCTTTTCTTTTTTTTGTCATTGGGCTTTGGTTGTTGTTGCGTGGTTTTGCTCTGTCTTGATTTTGTGCTTATTATTGTTTCTGCATATCTATCTAGATAAATAGGTGGATAAACAAGCTGGAGGAGAAGACAATAGGATCGACGGTCAGGGGTGGGGGTGGGAGGGGATATGGGAGAAGGTGAGGGAGGAAGGAAGTGAGTGTCAACAAACCTAGAGACAAGGGAACAACAAATGATCTAAAATCAATGGCGAGGAGAGTGTAGGAGGCCTGGTAGGGCTTGATCAAGGACAATGCAACCAAGAAGAATTACTGAAGCCTGAGTGAAGGCCCAACATAATAGTGACACAGGAGGAAAGTAAAAGGAAGTAGGAAAGAACTAGGGTGCAGTGGGCATTTACAGAGGTCTAAATATAGGCATGTGTATATGTAATATATATATATAATGATAGGGAAATAGGTCTATGTACATATATTTATAGGTTAAGTATTAATGCAACAGATGGACATTGGGCCTCTACTCAAGTACTTCCTCAATGCAAGAACACTTTGCTCTAATAACCTGGCATTCAGTGATGTTTAGCTTCCTGACCTGACCACTGAAGACAAAAATGGGTGCTTAAGCAAATGTGGTGAAGAAAGCTGATGGTGCCTGGCTCTCAATAGATATAGCATCTGGGGTCTTATAGACTTGAAGATAAACAAGTGGCCATCTAGCTGAGAAGCAACAGAGTCCACATGGAAGAAACACATCAGCCTATGTGATCATGAAGTGTCAATGGGATCCAGTATCAGGCATCAAAGACCTAAAACAAAAAAATCATATCAATGTAAATGAACAGGAGTGTGGAGTGGAGACTCAAAGTCTATCTTTAGACAATTGGACATTTCCTTACAAAAGGGTCACAAGAAAGAGAGGAGCCAGTAAGGAGGGTGCATTATAGCACTGGTGAAACATACAACTTTCCTCTAGCTCTTTAATGTTTCCTCCCTCCCCCGACTATCATGACTCCAACTCTACCTTACAAATCCAGCCAGACCAGTGCATGAACACAGGTTCAGATTAGAGCTGGAAATACAGGGAATCCACAACAGATAAACCCCTCAGGACCAATAATGAGAGTAGCAATACCAAGAGGGGAATGGAAAGGTGGGATGAGAGAAGGGGAACCAATCATTATGATCTGCAAATAACCCCCTCCTGCAGGGATGAACAACAGAAAAATGGGTGGAGGGAAGCACTGGTCAGTGTAAGAAATGAAAAAAATAATAACAATTTCAAAATTATCAAGGGTTCATGAGGGTGGGAAAAGGAGGGAAACAAATGAGGAGCTGAAACCATGGGATCCAGTAGAAAGAAAATATTTTGAATATGATGATGGCAACAAATGTACAAATGTGCTTGACACAATAGATGGATGGATGAATTGTGATAAGAGCTGCATGAGCCTCCAATAAAATGATTTTTTTGTTCTCTGGTTTTTTTGTTTGTTTTGGGGGTGCATCACTGCGCTCTGGTGGTTGTGGGAGCTACCCCACCTTGCTCCTGGAGAGCCACTGCTGGATTTGAACCGCCAAGCCATGGGCTACAGTCCCACACTAAACCACTATGCCACCATAAATGATTTAAAAAAAAAAGGCATGACTGGGAGGCAAGGAGTGAAGTGAGGCTAGTGTTTTCCAAAGAACAGTGGCCCCTCCTGTTAGCATTGATAGGCATGCTGTTTCCCTAAGATTATGCAGTAGATGGGGTCAGAGAAATGCAACGGCAGATAACTGGGTCTCTCCATAGTCCAACAAGGTGATATGCCGAAAATAGGATGGGTCTTTTTAGATGCAGTTGTGTTTCTATATGTTAAGCATATGCCTGACTGTTATTTCATGGAATGGGAACAGTGATAATCTGTGGGTGGTGGTGTTGGGGATTGATTTTCACTCTGTTTACACAGTATGCTAATTACCCAGAGCAAAAACGAAAAGGGGAAAAAATGCCACTTTTATTTTAGCATGAAAAAGTAAGCTGCCTATATAGCCCAAGAACTTGATTTCCTCTTTCTGGAATTTAAAAGCACATGGTTTCCTGGGTGAGACCAGGAAACTGTTCCAACTTGGCCGATAAACACACGTGGGATTAATTGAAGGGTGGAGAAATAAATGGCTCAATGAGGCAAGAACCTTTCTAGTTCTTGGGTCTCTTGCTCTCTGGTGATCGAACCAGGGTGCAGCTGCCTTAGTCAGTTCCCTGTTTCAGCTGGCAAGGCTCACTTTCTGTGAGACATCCAAGAGAAGCCACATGGACCTAACCTGATGCAGCCCTGGGTGCTGTGGCAACTGCGTAGAGGCCCCTGCCAGTGCTGAGATGCTGACACGCTCACTGATTGAACTTTGTTCCTGCAGTCAGCAGCATTGCATGTGTTTTGTCAGATTGTAGATTGGTGTCAGACATATGGACTAATGTTGGACTATTGGACAGCACTGGGTTGCGATGCTGTCTTAATGTACACTTACCCTTTATATACAACTCTCTCTTGGCTGAGCCCTGGTGGCGCAGTGGTTGTGTGTGGGATGGCAGCCCACAGGGTTGACAGTTCAAATCCAGCAGCAGCTCTCCAGGAGCAAGGCTGGCCTTCCTACTCCCACCAGGGCAGTGATGCAACAAAAATACAATGAAAACCAAAAAAACAAATTCACAATCTCAAAAAAAAATTTTTTTTAATTCTCTCTCTTATATTAAAGTGACCAGAAGTCTGGGTTTTTAACAATTTAATAACATCCCGCAGAGTTTTAAAATTAAAATAAATATACTATAATACTATTGTTGCATTCTATGAACATTTTTGTTCCTCCATATAGACCAACTTTCTAATCAAGAGCCTCCCACCCCCCACCCTCAGTCAATGGTGTCCTGCTTAAAATCTGGTCACTTCATCATATGCATATGGGTTTCGGTGGATTTGTTTTCCTCATTTACCCAGACTGAGGCTGCCTCTGGGAGTCACAGGCAGCCTGGCTGTGCAATGGTTAGATATGTGGGAGAAATGGCCTGGCAATCTCCTCCCATAAAGATCATGCCCTAGGAAACCCTAGTGCAGGGGTCCTCAAACTTTTTAAACAGGGGGCCAATTCACTGTCCCTCAGAGCGTTGGAGGGCTGGACTATAGTTAAACACACACACACACACACACACACACAATAAACAAATGTACTGTGGCCCCAGGATGTGTCAGCTGCTAAGCCGGACAGGTAGTGGTGGCACAAATACCCAGCAGGCCGGATAAATGTCCTCGGCAGGCCGCATGTGGCCTGAGGGCCGTAGTTTGAGAACCCCTGCCCTAGGGAACCTCACTGCCCACTGTGAGTCGGTCATCAGATGGCCACATGCTTTTTTGTTTTCTCTGGGAGCAATGGATCCCAGCTCAGGCAGCATTTCACCTGGTTTTAATTCCTAGGCTAAGAAGAATTCTTTAGGGTAGCAGCTAATGAGTGACTCGTCCTAACATGTGACCTGGATACAGACTCATTACTTGGCTAAAAATTGCTCTGTCCTGACGTGTGTGAAGTCTGGAGAGGCAGCCCAGTGGTCCCAACTGCAAAGTGCGTGGTGGAATCTGGGAGACGCAGCCCTGCAGGCGGCGGGGCCTGTGAGCCAGCTGTTGAAGGGAGCTGAGGCTGGGCTGTGGCTGGGGAGCACAGCTCCATAAAAACAGTGAGAAGGACCAGGAGCCTCTGCCGTGTGCCAGGGGATTACTCTGTGAAAAAGCAAACGGCTGGCTGCCCACCAAGGCCTCGGCTTCCCAAATAGAGCCCGAGTCCTGGAGGGAGAGGAGAGCCAGCTAAAAATAACTGTGACGTCTCAGTGTTGATTCCCCCTGCCCCCACCCCCCAGCCTTTTTTTCAGCAAGTTCACCTAAAATAGCCTGGTCATAGATTTTTGCCCTTTAAGTGGAAAAGAAAAACAGTCAAAGAGGTCAAGAGCTAAAGTTAAACTTCTAAGAAGGCTGAAGTTTCTGCCCAAATAGACAAGGTGTCATTCCGGGGTGATAGCTAGGTCTCCTCACATGAGACCACAGTTTCCCTGGAGAAGAGGGGCGAGGCTTGGTTTCTGTTGTTGTTTTTTAGGGAGCCACACAAGCTCCTCTAGCTCTGTGGATATGTGGAGTCAAATGAAAACCAAATCCCGACTTGGTAAGCCCCCTGCTGTCAAGCACTACCAACTCATAGTGACCTGAAAGGAGAGAATATTACTCCTCTACAGGCTACGCAAGACTGAATCTTTATGGGAGCAGATAGCCTCACCTTCAGCCTTTGAACTAACTGGTGTGTTTAAACTACCCAAGTTTGGTCAGCAACCCAATGTTGAATCCAATATACCACCGGGATGCCTTTAATGTAGTAAGAGAGACTTTATTCCCCAGGAGACTTGCAAGAGGAAGGCAGGGAGCATTGCAGAAGCACAAAAGGGACTTTTGTAATAAAGGGGAACCTTGATCATAACGTTGTCAGAGGGTTTTCTCTTTTGCAGTGAGAAATAAACAAAGGAACTTTTGTAATCAGGAAGAACACCTTGACCATAAAAGCTTGAGTTTTTTCTTTTGCAGTGATGAGTAAACAAAGCTAGAAAAAACCCAAGTTGTGGGGAGGGAATTGAATGAAAGAGGCATGATCAGGTGGTAGATTAGAGGGGTTAGCCCATTTGGGGGAAGAGCCTTTGGGAAAAGGGGCAGTATCCTGGGTCAGACTGAGCTTAGATCAAGGCTCCAGGGTGTAGGAGAGGAATAGATGTTAATCAAATATTGGTCAAGTCAAGCATTTAGTTCCAATTGATCAGTAAGGACAAAAGAGTCTAGCTAATCATTTATGAGGTGAAGGATGGGAATCTGGCCTTGCCATAGTAAAAACAAGAGCATCCGCGAGTCATATCTCAGTCACACAAGGAAGACTGTTTCTTTACAATTAGCATTTCCTGGAACACAACAGGGTGGGGAGAACTTCTTAATCTTTGCTGCTTTCCAGGAGCATAGAGCTCAGTGCGGTCTAGCATCCATCATGGCGGTGGGGGGGGGGGGCACGCGGGAGTCAACAGGGGCTGGACAGGTGTCCAAGGCATTAGTGGACATATTGACTGTCCAACCTGGGAAAAGAAGGTACAAAACTCTAAGATCCATCCCTGAGAGCCCTGGCAAACAACTGCTCAATGCCTTCAACTGCTAAGTAAAAGGTTTGAGGTTTGAGTCAACAAAGAGGTGCCTTAGAAGAACAATCTGATAATCTACTTAATCAGACATTGTTGAAGATATCAGGTATCAGTCATCACAGAACTAAAAAGTATATTACTGTAAATGAGGAGGAGTACAGGTTGGGGAACCAAAGCTCATATGAGGGTAATGGACTTCCCTTTACAGAGGGTTCACAGGGACGAGATGAACCAGTCAGGGTGCAGTGTAGCAGTGATGAAATATACACCTTTCCTCTAGTTCATCAATGCTTCTTCCTCCCCACTATCATGATCTCAATTCTACCTTATAAACCCAGCTAGACCATAGGGTGTACATTGGTACAGATAGGAGCCGGAAACATAGGAAATCCAGGACAGATGATCCCTTCAAGACCAGTGGTGAGAGTGGTTATACTGGGAGGGTAGAGGAAAAGTGGGGTTAAAGGGAGGAACCAATTATAAGGATCTGCATATAACCTCTTCCCTGGGATATGGACAGTGGGGAAGTGGGTGAAGGGAGACAGTGTACAATGTAAGATATGACAAAGAAGTAATAATTTATAAATTATCTTGGGTTCAAGAGGAAGAGGGGAGCAGGGAGAGATGGGAAAAAATGAGGAAGGAGCCAATGCTAAGGACTTAAATAGAAAGCAAATGTTTTGAGAATGATGAAGCCAACAGATGTGCTTGACATACAATGTACACCTGTATTATGACAGTCATGTGCTTATGCTAATTTCATGATTGAGATGTAGGAGTGGAGTCTGGCTGGTTAATATGGAAATAGCCATTGAGTAGCCAGTGAGGCCTCCGTGTGAGCATGGCTCTCTCCTAAGACTTCTGGGGAATCTCATGATATTTCCCTGGTGGAGATGAGAAGCTATCTCCCCAGTTGTTGGGAGCTAGTCTCGGAGACAAGGAATAACAGACAAGACAAGATGGCAGTGTCCAAGCTGATACAGGAGCTGGAGGAGAATCCACACGGCCTTGCCCTGATGGAACCAGACCTCTGAAGCTGGAGAACCCACATGGAGATCCCTGCCTGCGCTTAGTTGCTTCTACCACCACTGGATGTTGTTGACAGACCCTGAGCCCTAGAAGGGAGGAGCCCTGGGGAGACCTCTGCTGGTACCAGGACTCTGCACCCACTGGTCTGTGACTTTGTGAGTCGCAAGGAGACTTTATAGACTGGTATCAGGTATATGGGTTACTATCGGATTTATGACTTTGAAGTGGGCTGGTATGCTTTCTCAGTGTCCCATTCCTCTTGTATATAAACCTTTTCCTTATATCCGTATGTGTGTCTATGAATTTGTTTCTCTGATTTACCTGGACTAACTCATTGTGATAAGAGTTGTATGCGCCCCAATAAAATGACTTAAAAAAGAAAAGAACCAAGATAATTTACAACAATTACAGACAATTTGAAATGTAAACACTATTTTCTGTATGCTAAAAGTAACATGTTTAATAACAAAGTTAAAGCTAAGTAGTTTTTTTGTATATTAAAAAGCTTGCTTTACAACTTCATGTACTTGGTAAATTGATAGCTTTCTCAATTCTAAGAAAGAATAAATGAGAATTTCAAATGCCTTAAAATATATTAATCATCATTAATATGTGACTAATATATTGATCATCATAATGTATACCAGTACACACAAGTTAATAAAATGTGTCAAAATCTAAACATGTAAAAAAAATCAGCCATTGAAAACTCCTGGAAGCAGAGTTGTATCCTGATATGGTGGAGGCCACTGGGAGTCAACGTCCATTGGCTGGATTGCCTATAAGACAGGCTTTGATGTATTTGGGAAGTAGAAACCCAGGATCATTGACCGGAAATCTCAGCAGGTCAGGGTCAGGACTCCCCATTATCAATAAGAAAAAGCTTTCTGACAGGGAAGTGGGGTGCAAAGGAGTTAAGGCTGTGGAATGGAGGGCAGTGATAGAATTCTCATGTTCTGGGCAGAAGATCCGGTTTGATTCCTGGCCAGCGCCGTCCCTACCTACTTGTCTGTCAGTGAGAGCTTGCAAGTCACTATGAAGCTGGGCAGCTTTCCATGGAGCTTCTGGACTAAGATGAACTAGGAAGGAAGGTCTGTGATCAACTCCTCAAGCCTAGCCTATGAAAACCCTTGGATCTCAACCAGCTGGCCCTGGAGAAGGAGGGCTGGGTAGTATTTCAATCCATTGCCCAGGGATTACTGCCAGTGGGGCTGACAACACCACTGGGTTAGTGAAGGGAAGGGAGCTCCCCACCCTGTCCCAGGCACTCGCAGCTGCTTAGTGACTTAGGGAGTTCTCTTGGAAGGATTTCAAGTCCTCCACCCTTGCTGGGGCTCGACCGCTCGTTCCCACTTGTCTGCCTTCTCTGGCCTCCTTCGGCAGCCTAGCTCAGACCCTTCCTGAAATGTTTGCTGAGGCAGACCTACTACCCACGGGCCGCCTCTGAATGGCAAAGTAGTTAGGGCGCAGACAGCACAAGAGAAGTCAGCCAGGCTGTTGCCCTAGACAAAAATAATCATAACATCAATTCCAGGTGGCATAATTGCACTCCTTTGAGTACCAATAGTGGCTAACTTTTTGGCTGGTAACCTCAAGGTCAGTGGTTCTAAACCAAAAGCCACACAGAGGAACCAATACAGGTCTTTCTGCTGCCATAGAGAGAGGGATACAGTCTCAGAAAGCCACAGGGGCAGCTCTACCTTGTCCTGTGGAGCCAGTAGGAGTTGGCCTCGACTGGAAGCTACTAAGCGTTTTGAGTGCCAAACCAGACCCACTGCCAGCTCCCACCCCTCATGCCCTCCAGGCCAGGGGAGCATGGTCCCTGTGGGTTTCCACAGCTGTGAATCTGGACAGAAGCACGCAGACACGTCTTTCTCTCAGAGTGGCTGGGGGGTTCAAGGTGCTGGCTTGGGGCTTAAGGGGCTGAGTGCTTGCACACAGTTTTTTGTATCTTGTAGCAATTGCCACTATCTATTTGGCCCCAAAGCTGGGGCCTCTGAAGGCTTATTCACTCACTGAGCAAATAATGCCGCTTTGATTTTCTCCCTGAATAGTCTGAAGCACAAAGAGGCTGGGCTACTAATGACTAGCTGTACAGCTAGTATGCTTGAGAACAGAGTCAAGCCCCAGTCCCTGTCTTCCACTCCAGTGTCCTCTCATTTGAATGGGGGTGCAGATTTCAGAGTCAGGGGTGGGTGGTGGAATTTAGCATGGGACCTCAGACAAGAAGCCAACCCCTCTGAGAGCATCATCATAGAACACACCTCACACAGTGGTCAGAATTATACCAGATAATGTAAGGCAAGCCTTCAGCACTGTAGTTGGTATAGAATATCAACATTCAAAAAGGTTAGCAGATTTATTACTATTTCATAATTATTTTGACCTAGCAGGGTATCAATCTGGCAGGTTCGGAAGCCTGGTTTTGCTGGTTTTGCAGAGACTGAATTTGTCTTCAGCCAAGTTTGAAGAAGCAGGAGGATACTTGACGAGACACCCTCTCTCTGCTGTTCCTAGGGCAAGCTCACCCCCAGCAGGCACGCTCTGAGTCAGAAGGGCTGACACCCCCAGTGTAAGAAGTCTGCCCAACCAACCATTTCACGCTCTTCCTCTTTCAGTGCACAGCGTGTTTGAACCCTGTGGAGTGGACATGGGGCTGCGATAATGGCAGAGTCAGTAGTTCAAGCCCACCAGCTTCTCTGGGGGAAAAAAGTGAGGCTGCCTTTACCTATAAAGACTGACAGAAACCTTACAAAGGGCTGCTATTGGTCAGAACTCCACTACTTCTCTTCTCAGTTTGTCATCCTGTGGTGGCTTGAGTGTTGCTGGGACGCTGGAAGCTCTGTCAGGGACACTCAAAGTGGACAGGTTTCAGTGGGGCTTCCAGACTAAGAACAGACAACCAAGAAGGAGTCAGCTCCCCACTTTGGAGGAAGGAGTTCCTGAGACCCTCATGCATGACTTGGAAATGCTGTGAGGTACTGAAGGCCTGCGGAATGGAAGCAGAACATTGCTGGAGGTGCTCCAGGAGGCGGGGCCTTTGGGTTGGGAGCACTTGGTGACTTTCAGAGAGCTCTTGACCATGGTGGTGTGAGTTGAGCAAAACCTGTAGGAGTGGAGCCTTCAGAATCTTCCTTTGCTGATGGGACCTAGCTCAAGGTAGCACTGTGGAAACATACAACTTTCCTCTAGTCCTTTAATGACCACCCCACCCCCCACTATCATGATCCCAATTCTACCTTACAAATCTGGCCAGACCAGAAAATGTACACGGGTACAGATAGGAACTAGAAACACTGGAAATCCAGGACAGATGGTCCCCTTAGAACCTGTGGTGAGAGGAGAGATACCAGGAAGGTAAGGGGAAGGTGGGAGGGAAAGGGGGAACCAATCACAATGATTTACTTATAACCTCATCCCTGGGGAACAGATAACAGAAAAGTGAAGGGAGGCATAGGACAGTGTAAATATATAAATTATCAAGGTTTCATGAGGGAGGGATGGAGAAAGGGGGAAAATGAGCTGATACCAAGGGCTCAAGTAGAAAGCAACTCTTTTGAAAATGATGATGGCAACAAATGTACAAATGTGCTTGACACAATGGATGGATAGATGGATTGTGATAAGAGTTGTATGAGATCCCAATAAAGTGATTTAAAAAGCAAAATAGAGAAACAGCTTCAAAAATCTGCTAATGATCAAAACTTGGAATGTGTGAAGTATGGATTGAGGAAAATTTGAGATCCTCAGAAATGAAATGGGACACATAAAGATCACTATCTTCGGCATTAGTAAGCTGAAATGGACTGATATTGACTGTTTTGTATCAGAAAATCACATGACTTACCATGCTGGATCTTCAAAGAAAAATGAGTTTAAACATGTCTCTGGGATCAGTATCAGTGCATGATTGCAGACAAATTCTCTGTCATACACTTGTCTTTGTCTTGTTAGGGTATCTTCAAAAATGGTCCAATCAAAAGAGTCACTAACAAAGGGCTCCATGGGCCAGTTAAACTCAAGGTTCAGAAATTTAGGGTATACTTTTTAGACACGAAAGGGGTAATTACAAGATTTTCTTGAAGGACTTAGAATGATGTGGGGCTTGTTGATGTGGTTGCTAGGTGGCATCAAGTCAGTTCCAACTCACCTGCCCAGAGTATGTGGATGTAGTCTCTCCAGCCTGGCTGCTAAGGAGCCTTCTGGCCGTCCTTCTCCAGGCATCCACGGGCCTGTCAGTGTCCTTCACCAGCACTCTAGTCAAATGTATCCATTCTTCTTTAGTCCTCTGTATTTACTGTCCAACTTTCATATACGGAAAAGGCCAGGAAAATTGCACTGAGGAATTTATTTTTCCATCACAAGATGCATTTGCTCATTCTTTGAAGGTACGAGCAAAGGCTATCCTAGGAGAATTCCCTGAAGAAACCTTCCTTCATTCACACTACAGTCTGAACTTTCCCTTTAGACTTTTTGTTTTGCTGTTCCCCAAACTCAAAGGACATTGAGAAGGAACATGATGGGAGTCTGTCAAGGAGTCTCAACCTGCTGTCTTGAAGTGATGTCAATTGAAGAGCATGGAATTCTTTAAAAAAAAAAAAAGGGTGGAGGCTGAAAACACCACTAGTACATAGACCTTAGTGGAGGGTAGATCAAAAATTATAATTTCACATTTTGATATTTTTAATTTAATAAAGATTTCTGTGATTCCCTAGCAATACTTTTGATTCCCTCTCACACCAGTTTGGGTCCCAGGCAAATATCTAGGTTTAAGCTCTGGGTTGACTTTGGAATGGGATTTTCCTGTTACCTCTCTGACCATTTGCCACATACTGATTTAGGAACATCTTCTTTGCAATATTGAGATTCTTAAATGTAACCTCCTCCCATGAGTCACTAAATCCCAGCACTACATTCTGTGTTGGTGTGGACACTTTCCCCTTGAAAGTAGGTTTTATTTCTAGAGTTAGCTTGAAATTAAACTGTTTGGATTCATTTTTCTGCCTTAGATACACTTAAGTACATGCTAATTAAAGTCCAGACCAGTGTGCAGAATACCATATCACCCATGAAATAGTTGTCCAGATCCTAATGGTTGTCTGAGGTCCCTAAGTCCCAGGAATCCCTGCCTTGAGGGCTCTGACTGCCACCCCAGGCTTGTTGGCAGGAGGCAGAAAACTGGGGTGTGGAGTTGGCATTAAAGGGCACCTGCCCATCAGTTTATCCACTCTGTAGTCTGAGTTGACCCACCTGCCTTGAGATTATGGGGAAAGGCTTATGAAGAATAAAGCTACCTGGCCCTTCACATGAATTTTCCTAAGTTAGATTCTCAAGATTGGGGAGACCTCATGAACCTGAGACATGAACCTGAGACATGATTTCTTTGGAATAAAACCCCCAAGTAATGTTTATACATCCTAAAATTTGAAGACCATTTCTTTAATGATTCTCAAAGCACTCCCAAAGCAGTTGGAGGGGGGAAATGGGAGAGATTTGTGGAAAGCTATCGTCTACAGTGAGCGCCTTACCTCCATTTTGCATCTGCTCATAAAACTAGCAATATAGTCATGGCCCAGCCCAGGGAACAAGTTTTCCCTCTGGAAGAATGTAGTTCAAAGTAGATTACAAGTTTCTGGCAAGGGTAGGAAGTCTCTGGTGGGGGTAGGAAAGGGGGTGCCGTTTTGTCCATCAGTTTGCACAGAGCACCTATAGAACTGAAAACAGCACAACAGAAACCAAACAGAGCTTGGTCCTGTGCCATCATCACAATTATTATGTTTGAGCCCATTATTGCTGCTCAAACATATTTTTGCTTGTTCTTGAGGCAATTCATGATAATTTCAAAATTCTTCTATAGCATCATAATATATGAGGGGGTACCTCCCCCCCCCAATGGATTTTTTTCAAAGCTATGTATTTAAATTTCTTTTATAAAACAATATCAAATCTGAGACTCATTCTAGGGAACATTTTTCAAACTCATCTATTTGAATGACTGATAGCACCACCTTCATTTTTTTCATCTCTTCTACATCATCAAATTGCTGCCCTTTAATTTCTCTCTTCATTCGTGGAAGCAAAAAATTGCACAGAGCAAGGTTAGGTGAATCAGGTGCATGGGGCAAGAGATGTGTGGTGTTTTTTGCCCCAAACTGGTGCATTGAGAAAGTTGCATGAGCAAGTTCATTGTCGTGGTGGAAAAACCGTCTGCCAAAAAACAGACTTTGTTGTTGTTGCACAATGTTACACAATCTGAAGACCCTCTAAATAAAAAACTTGATTAAGAGTATGACCTGGGGAACAAACTCCAAATGCACTATCCCCCTCACAGAGCAAAAACAAATGAACATTGTCTTGACCTTTGATTTCACTTGATGAGTTTTTTGGGAGTGAGGTGAAAATGGCATCTTCTACTGGCTTGGTTGATGCTTGCTTTCCATGTTGTAAGAATAGCACCATGTCTTGTCATCAGTAATGACCTGGTCACTCAGGAACTGTTCTTCCAAAGCACAGCATGTTCCCAGTCAGCACTCTTTTTCCTGGTCAGTCAAACTCTGAAGCACAAAATTCACAGCAACCCTTCTCAATCCTTAATATTCTGTTAAAATTTTTTGTACTGAGTGCTAAGATAGCTCAGATAACTTCCCCATCTCTTCAATGGTTTGTTATTGGTCTTCAAGCACAAGTGCATGAATTTTGTTGGCATGGCATTTTTGTCCATTGGGAAGTTGGCAGATATCTAGAACAAGGTTTGTCATCAATCTACCAACAAGATTTGTTTTTTGAAATGAGAAAACCACTCAGACACTTGAGTTTTTCCCATAGCACTGTCCTTGTAATCTGTGTTCATCATCACAACAACTTCTGTGGCATTTTTCTTGAGTAGGGAACAAAATTTCACAACCGCAAACTCTTAAATTGGCCATTACAAAAAAATGAAGTTTGAGTGAAAGTGATTTCACAAAAAAATTCACTGTGACTAGAGAACCTTCCCTGGTGACACCACTAGGTGCAATAACTCAGAGCCAGTTGCTGGATGTTCACGTAGTGGGGGTGGGGGTGGAGGTGAGGGAAACATACTATGAAAGCTCTGGTGTATTTGTTATGTTTTAGGTTGGGCACATGCCCCTTCATGTTATATGTGTTGCATAATGTAAGTTGAAAGTTGAGGCTTGGAGTCCCATGACTCAGAATCACATGGTCATAAGTCATACTCCTGCCACCATATAGCCAGGTAGTTAAAATCCCAGAACTGAGCCTTATGTTTTTAAATTTGCAATTGTGTGTGGATCCCAATCATGGCCCTTTCCCAATTCTCTAATCCTGCCTGTGACAGAACTGATTTGCCACCAATCATGATTTCCTATCTTTTCCTTTACCCATAGCTAGCCAATTGCTATGAATTCATTGGACTCCATTTAAACCTCAGGCTGATGTTTCCTTCATTTGATAATTGCCTTGGTCCTTGTTTAAGGCAAAATGATGAGGTCTCTAGAGAAGATGCTTGGATTTCAGGTCATTTATTTTCCTCTAGAACACAATCTACCAGAAGAGGTCCGTTGGCCTGCTCTCAGGAAAATCACAGCCTTGGAAATGCTGCACACACAGTTCGACCCCAACCTAGTGTGTGCCATAATCAACTTGATGGCACAAAACAATACAGCAATTAGCAGGGGTTCAAATAACCTCAGACCAGCACATGGATGGACTCCTATATCCTGGTGCACCAGTCCTCGGCAACAGAAAGTGTTCAGGGAAGGGGACCATCATGATAGACCCTTCCCCTGACTCTGCAAGCCACGTGGACAGCTGACTTCGAGCCTCGTGGTGTGTCATTCCTACATTTCCCTTGAAATGCAGGCTCAACAACTACTCCGTCTAGGAGGAATGGCAAGTGGCATCCCAGAACAGAACAAGTTGTACCTTCCCAGGAGGCCGAGAAGCAAGAGGGTGGAAATGCCATCATTCAGCCGCCAAGCTGGGGGTGGGGAGGGTTGCCTCCGACAGACTTGGCTGGAAAACTAAACAGGGCTTGAATTGTGCACTGCTGTCTCTGCAGGACTGTGTAGGACTAAACGCCACAGAGAGGGTTCCAGTTCATTTACAAGCTCAGAGCTATTTTTAGATCATTGATCCCCAGGGGCCCTTGCAGGGCTCACAGTTTGAGGCAAAGCTGGGAAAAGCATTATGATTCTTTTCATAGAGCAGGTATTCCTGCCTGCCAAACTGCTTTTCACAGGCCAGGAAGGAGAGGGACGTGGACAAGAGCGGGGAGGAGAAACTTAACCGAGAAAGGGAAACCAAGATTGGTAAGAGCCAGGAAGTCCCTGTGCCAATGGCCCAATTGAGTCAGCGAGAGCAACCTTTTGAATGTAAATCAGGACATTGGAATAGCTGCTTTAGCTGGGCCAGGTGCTGTCTATTGCATCGCCTCAGATCCCAGCCATCCTGGGCACTTGGGAGGACCAGGCAGGAAGACCTCTTCATTGCCTGTACCCTGAGTCTGTTTGATTTCTGTTGTTTGCTTGTTTTTCTTTCTTCCCTCTTTTACCTATCTATCGTTTTATTGGGGCATGGGGGGGGGGGATTTTTACAAGTCTTACAACAATCTATCACTAAATTGTATTAAGCACACTTGTACATATGTTGCCAACCACACTTCCAAAACATTTTCTTTCTACTTGAACCCTTGGTATCCGTTCTTTTCCCCCCCACCCCTCCCCTACCTCCCACCCTTGTGAATCTGTAATCAATTATATATTACTGTTGTTGTTTTGTGTCTTACACTGCCTGTTGTCTCCCTTCACCTACAATTCTGTTATCCATCCCCTTGAGGAAGGGGGACTGTATATCCAACCTTCTGATGGGTTCCTCTTTTCTCCCTCCTTCCTGCCCCACCAGCCCCCTGCTTTCCTGATATTGCTACTCCCACTAATGTTCCTGAGGGGTGTATCTGTCCTGAATCCCTTGTGCTAAGGCTCTTATCTGTACCAATGTAGCCAGATTTGTAAAGTAGATCTGGCTTGTGGTAGTTGGGGAGGAGGAAGCATCCAGGAACTAGAGGAATAATGTGTGTTTCGTCAGTGCCAAACTGCACCCTGATTGAATTGTACTTTCCTTGTAACTCTTCTGTCTGAAGATGTCCAACTGTCTACAGATGGGTTTTGGGTCCTCACTCCAACTCCTCCCTTTTACATAGATATAATTGTTTTGTATCTTTTGGTACCTGATATCTGATCCCATCAACACCTCATGATCACACAGGTGGGTGTGATTCTTCCATGTGGGTTTTGTTGCTTCTCTACTAAATGGTTGCTTGCTTAACTTCAAGTCTTTAAAACCCCAGATACTGTATCTTTTCATAGCCAAGCACCATCAACTTTCTTTACCATATTTGCTTATGTACCAGGTCTGTCTTCCATAATTGTGTTGGGGAGGTGAGTATCATCAAATAGTGCCAGGTTATTAGAACAAAGTTTTCTCGTGTTTAGGATGGCCTTGAGTAGCGGTCCAAAGTGTGTGCTATCTTAATACTTAACATAAAGTATATGTACATTGGCCTCTATCACTTTCATTATAAATTAATGTACTTACATATATAAATACCTATAGCTATTTCTCTATAAATAGTTTTGCCTCCTTTCCTCTATTTCCTTTTACCTTTCTGTCCCACAATATTATGCTCCCTCTCTATTTGTTCTCAATAATTACTCTCTGACACATTACACTTGATCAAACCCTACTAGACATTATACACCCTCCTTGCTATCAATTTTAGATCTCTTGTCTTTTCCTAAGTTTGTTGACTCCTCATTCCATCTCCCCATCCCCTTCTCTCCCATGTGTATGTGTCTGACATCCTCCCCATTCCTCCAAACAATGCCAGTTCTGTTTTCTCCTTGGGATTGTTTTTTCTATTCTCACCCCCTTGTAAAAGCAGTAAGGACATGAGAAAAGGAAGCATTTCTTGCTAACTCATCTTCTCTCATAATTTCTAAAGATCAATCTAAAGGGAGAAGAGATGGCAACCATTGTCTAACAAGAGGTTACCTGTGGGTTTGGGGAATTATTGATGAATCTGATTATACCTATGGTCTGTTTTTGATAAGCATAGATAATCAAAATTTGGCTCTTTTCTTTCTTTCATTTTACCTCTAAAACTCTGGACTAGAAATAGGAAAACATAATTCATTGATTTCCTAAATGTAGGTTGCTTAATTTAAGACACTACAAAATTGTCTTTGTTCTAATGATTTCTAAACAAATAGGTTAGTCATGGTGTGATTCAATGCATGTATATCTTGATTTTTGTTTCTAAGCAATGGTGTGTGAATTGAATTTTTGTATATTGAACCATATTTTTTAAAGCCCTGTGTATCTCAATAGTTAAAGGACTCCTCCATGAATCTTAGGAAAAGTTCCCCTTGTCTGAATTGCTAAGAGCCATAGTGTCTTGATAGTGAAACTGTGGTGAAGCTTTTGGCTGTTTTCAAAAGCTCAATAGCTTGAACCCATCAGCTGCTCTAGGGGAGAAAGAGGTGGGATTCCATTTCCATAGAAACCTATTAGGCAGTTCCCCTCTGTCCTATAAGGTCTGAAGTGACTCAATGGCAGGGAGTACTTGCCTTGCTCAGCTGTATTTCTTGCAGTCAGCCATAGCCTCATCTTGCAGTAGTGATATGATTCTGGACCCCACACTTACCTGGTTTTCCTCACTCACCACTGATTGTGACTTCTCACTTGCTTCGTTGTCTTCTCCACTGAATCTCAGTGTGTTAGAGGGACTCAAGGCCTACCTCTGGTCTTGCCGTCTGCATTTCCTGCTTCCCAGATGTGCAGTAAAGGATGAACCTCACCTAAAGAGAGTTCTGACCCATTCTGCTGACTTCTTATTGAAGGTCACATTGAAGGCCTTGGGATGCCCTGCTTAATAAAAATAACTTCATTAACCTAGGGGTCTGGGTTCAAATAGCCTGTGCTAATAATTTGATTTATGGTTGTGATGTTTGATTAGATAATCAATTCAACCTCTAGAGAGGAGCTGAAGACTAAAATTAACCAAATGGGTGAATGACAGTGCTTATGAAGATGATTACTGACAAAAATTCTGGATCTCAAGGTTTGGGTAAGCTTCCCAGTTTGGCAATTCCCAATGTAAAACCAATGGCGGAATTTGGGAGCTTCTTATAAATTTAGTGGAATTGATCCCTAATTTCTTACTGAGCTTGGTGAACTGGTTGTTAAAATGGAACTTGTAATCAAGGCAAAGTCACAAATTTTACATTCCTTACAATTTTTTAACATTCATCTATGAAAAAGCATATGCTAAGTGCTTGCAGTAATGTTCATTCTGTCCACAGATAAAAAAATTAGACATGCAGTGATGCCCCCCAAATTAGACAGAACTATGCTTGTGATGTTTATTTATTCATCTTATAAATGAATAATTCAGTACTGTTGATGAAATATTGCATTTTTAGTCTCTTACATTTATTACTTCAGTAAACAAACATATAATGCAAAGAGGAAAAGTGCCAAACAACCAGAAAGTGAAACGTGATCATTTGTTTTAGTTTTGTGTTATGCCCCAAATTCCCATATGATATTATGAGTGAATTTTGCAGTTTCTGCAGTGTTCAAAGAGCTAAAAAATATTGTCAGAACAATTGCTATAAGTTCAGCAGAAGTGAAAAGGGATTTTTCAAGTATGAACATACTATGTCAGAGAAGATAAGTTGCCTACTTCTTTCTAACATATCAAACATCATGATGTCTGAGTGATGGCTGTCTAATTGGCCTACCTTTAAAGCAATGGGGTTTTACAGTGGAAGAATAATTAAGGGGAAATCACACAACTTGACGATGCTCAAATAAAAGCAAAGAATATTACTTGTGAATATGCCAATCAAGAAGCAATTCAGAGATACCTTAAATGTCATTTTACTGGGTTTTAGTTTTTGGTCAGGTATTATTGAATGTTTTCATTAATACTTTTAAACTTTTTTATAGCATAACCTAGTTTCATGTACCTCTTTTATTGTTCTAATTTAACTATGTGAAATGATAAACAACTTTTTGACATATCATTCTTTTAGACTTAAAATGGCCATTGTTAAATTATTTGTTGTACTGTTGTGTTAGTCCAGGTTACCCAGAGAAACAAATTCATATACACGCATATGTATATAAGAAAGAGATTTATATCAAAGAGCAATTGTATATTGAGAAAATACTCCAGTCCTGTTCAAATCAAGTTCATATGTTCAATATTAGCCCATATGTCTGAAACCAGACTATAAATTCCTCTTCAGAATCACACAACACAATCAATAACACTATTGCAGGAAGATCACAGGTCAGTTGGTGCAAAGTCTTGTGGATCCAGTGGTAGTGGAAGCATCTCAGCACTGGCAGGGGTCTGCAGGTGTTTCCTTTCACTCCAGGGCTCTAGCTCCAACAGCATAAATCCATGTGTCTTTTCAGCAAAAAGATGAAGCAGAGAGTGAGGGCCTGACCTCCAGTGAGCTATTTATTTTTGTAGCGCCTCCAAATGAGTTATCAAGCTGTGATCTGATTGACAGGTTAAACTCCACTCCTTCACTCTTAATAGTCTCAAGTTGACACCAGATGATATAAATCCCAACTCTGTATAACACTTAATAACTTTAATTATGGGTATAATGGCTTTTTTTTTAGTTTTGTGAGTTATTCTAGCAAACTGTTGTTGAGCCTGAGAATGATCTTACATCCTTCCCACACCTGGACTAGGTAATCTGGAGAATGTCTGTCCTGGCATACCAATGACTCCCAAGTGTCTATTTCTAGATGGCTATCTCCATGTCTTCTTGGTATCCATGCACAATTGCCTAGTCGTTTCTCTACCTGTATATCTGACAACTATCTCTAATACAGGGGAAATGGAAGCTTTGCTTTTTTCTCTTCGAAACCATATTTCTCATCTAATGCTTCCCTTTTCAATATAAACAGCACCATCAATTCAGTTGCTCAAGTCAAAAACCTAGGAACTATCTTTGATTTCTTTCTTGTCCTCATTGCCCATGTCCAAGTCACTTTTAATCTTGTTGATTCTGGTCTGATATAAAATCCCTTGTCAACACTTCATATACAATGATACTGAAAGACTACCATCTCTCACTGAACTACCCCAACAGCCGCCTTCCCTGGTTCCTGTTTTCATGTTTCTGTCTTTAGTCCACCATCCACATAACACAGAAATCCTTTTAAAGTGCAAATCAGCACACCCATGTTCATCATAGCTTGAGTCACAACAGCAAAAAGATGGAAACAACCTAGATGCTCATCAGTGAAAGAATGGATAAACTATGACATATACACACAATGGAATACTACACAACATTAAAGAATAACAAGGAATTTGAAATACCTCATAGCATAATGAACCTGGAAGGCATTAGACTTAGTGAATTACTCAATTAAAAAATATTTCATGAGACCACAATTGTTAAAAAATCAAGGAGAATGTTTTCAAACAAAAGAAATATCATCTGATGATTACCAGAAATGAGAGGAAAAGGAAGATAACTAACTTAAGTAAGAGGGAAGGCAATATACAATAAGAAGGAAGTTGGCAAATAAAAGTGAGGCATCAACTAAATCCACATGGAAGGATCACAGTTGCCTATGTAACCCAAGGATTGTAAATAATATAATCCAAATCCAAAGGAAGTGGTATCAGAGCTTGTGACCGTTACATAATCTGGGGTCAGTTTGCAAAAGGGTGGAGTCTAGCCTGTGAATCAGGTCGCCACTTGATGACCTCATTTGGAGGCACAATAGAGACAAATATTGGATTGGAGGCCAGATAGACATAGACTTTTTGCTTCGTCTTCCTGCTGATGAGATACAAGGCGCTCATGCTAGAGTCTGAGAGCTGGATCCACATGGAGACCTACATGTGCATTGAGATGCTTCCACTGCCACTGGCTCTATAAGACTTTCTATTCACTGACCTGTGATCTTCTTGCATTCAGCATTATTGCATGTGCTACATGTGTCTAAAGAGGAATTTATAGATTGATACCACATATGGGCTAATATTAGATTTCTAAACTTGATCTGGACTAGGCTGGAATGTTTTCTTAATGTACAATTACTCTAATATAAAATTCTTTATTACACATATGAGTGTCTATGAATTTGTTTTGCTGGTCAACTCAGAATAGCACAGAGCTTAAATTGTGAACTTCTGGCTTGCAGATAGCTATGGATGACAGCGGAAGGCTAAAATCCGTTTACAGGATCTACATATAGATTAAACTTCCGGTGACTTCCCTCTGACCACAGTTGAGGGATGGAGTAGTCTGATCAGCAGACAGAGAGTATTGTAGAGATGATTACAGTAGATTAAAATAGCACATCTGATTTGATCACTTTTTTGGCATATCTAATAGTTTAGCAATTTAAAAAAGAGAAAGAGAAATACATGTGGATGAAACCTTCAGTGAATTCCCTATGAACATAAACCAGAGATGTGACTGACCTTTGCTGCCACACAGAATGCATTGAAAGTGGAATAAGACAGATAAAACTAGGTTAAACTCTAACATCTTATCATTTGAACTCTCTTTTGACCCATTTTAAAGCTGTCCTAGTTTTAAAAAATATTTTCTGTTTTCTTCCCAACTGGGTTTCCCCCCACTATTTCATGTTGTTATTGTTGTTAGCTTTTGTGACTCTTTATTTTTCATTTTTCTATATTTTCAGTATATGAAATCTAGGATGGGTGACTCTATAGACAAAGTAATTAGATTTATGGTTCCTTGGGGGTAGCAGGGGTGGTGGCAGGAATATTGGGAACAATACAAGGAGTACAGGAAAAGAAACATTTTCTAAAATTGATTTGTGGTAATGATTGTATGATACCATTGGTATGATTGAACTATTAAATTGTATGATATTTAGATTATGTCTCAATAAAACTTTTTATGGATATAAAAGAGGGAGGCTGGCAGATAATGATGGAGACTGGGGGAGACACTGGAAGAAGTGTGGTCCAAGATCCCAAAGGTTAAAACTGTGATATACACAGTCCTGCAAGTAGCTGCTTGGATAGACATGTAGAATGAGTGAGTGTGGGAGGGGGTGTATACCCACAAATAGACATAAATTTGGCAAAGTGAATTTGTATGTGTATATTTTCCTTTGCTGCAAATGATTCCATGAATGTGACAGAACATACAGTGAGCACAGTTATGGAAGTTTCTTAGAAATGTCCAGATACTTTGAGGAAATGAATCACTGAACATTGGGACTCAGTCCCATGATAGTCTCAGGGGACACCATGATCAGTTGACCTAACATAGTCCACTGAGACAATGTTCTACATTCTAATTTTCTGCATAGTGATCGGGGCCTGTAAAACTCATGAGTGGCCATCTCAGGTGCATACAGAAGAAAGACGAATGATGAAAATCAAAGACACATAGAAACAAGTCCAAAAGGCTAATGAACCATGTGGACATCAGTCTCCTTGAACCTGAGAACAGAAGAACCACATGGTGCCCAGCTACCATTACCAAATCCCATTGGTGTGTCCTGGATTAGATGGGGACCAAGCTCAGCATCAGAGTGGCGACCAGACTTATTGGTTGGACAGATACTGATGGAATCCCCAAGACGGTGTCTTTTTATCACTCTTCTGGTCTGGGAATGAATTCACCTCCATGGCTCAATTTTTTTTTGGCAAATAATAGATAGGTCTACAAGGAGGAAAAAACAGTGAGTTACATTCACCTTACATTGCCCCACTGTATGAACTCAATAGGGCAGAATTTACTCAAAGACAATTTCAGAAGAGTTAGGAAAGAGCAAGGAAAGAGCAAGGGTTTAGAAAGAGGAAACCCAGGGAAGAAGTGGAATAAGTGATGCAACCTTGAGGTAACTGCCATGGATGAGAGCAAATAAAATGTGTATAAACTGTTGACTGAGAAACTGATGACCTGCTTTGTAAACATTCACCCAATTCATAATAATTTTAAAAAATAAATGAAGGGTAAATTAGATCTGAAGAAAAGGTGAACTACATTGGACCTCCAGCTATACAAACAAGAGGGAGTGTCCGACTTCACACCAACACAAAATCAGTGGTCAGATGGCAGAGGTCAGACATACCTCCAGTTCCTATACCTCTTTATGTTCTCCTGACACCCATCATCCCTCCCAAGGCACTCTACTTCTTTGCAGGGTTTGCCAACCCATTGCAATGGCCAGGCAGGGTTCACAGACAATGGCTTCTATAATAAATATTAGAAAAGCTCCTGAAAAGCAAACTCATTGCTATCAAGTTGATATCAATTCACATCCACTCTTCAGGATGCAGTCATTTCCAAGGCAGTAACTCTTTATGAGAGCAGAGTTTCTTGTCTTTCTCTATCAGAGTGACTGGAGAGCTTGGCCTATTGATCTTATGGTTAGGCACCAAACTCCTCATAACCCATTATGTCTAACAGGTTATAGAACAATACAGGTACAATTCTTTTACCCACTGCATCATGTGGGCTGGCTCGTCTTTCTCTGGTTTTCGACCTCTCAGCCATGAGGTCTCTGCTGCTCCAATTACAAGTCTCTATGCCAGAAAGCCACCGCAGTCTCTTGATGCTCTTAGTGCTATAGGCTTTGATATCCTTGCTGTCTCCACCATGTCCGGTAGAGATCTTGAACATGCTCTGCTAGAAGTTCTTCTTTCTTGATAATCATGGGATTCTTCTTCCCATTCCTGAGAACACTCTTGTACCTAGCAGAATGGTAGACATGACCAACCTCTGAGTTAGAGTCCTCTGCACCTTATTTACATGAGTTTTGGGGTTTTTTTTGGGGGGGGGGTGTTGGGGAGGTCTCACTGCCGTCTGGTGGTCTTTGGAGCTACCTTATTTGCATGAGTTACAAAGAGTATGGAGAGAAGAACCATTTCAAATAATTTTACTTCTCCGTGAGATCATATTTCTCCCTGTGTATGTCAGGTTGACTAGAGAAACAAATCCAGGGACATTCATATAGGTGTATAAGAGAAAGTTTTATATCAAGAAGTACTTATGCATCAATAAAACATCCCAGCCCGGTCCAGATTAAGCCCATAAGCTGAATTATCCCATAAAGATAACAAGATGAGGCTTTATGCGCCTTTACAGATGGACTGTTTGGGCACCCACAGGTGCAGTTCTACTCTGTCCTATATTGTCACTATGAGTTGAAATCAACTTGATGGCAGAGAGGTTCTTTTCAGATGACCAGTTTTACAGTGCAAGGGCAGAAAGTCTGCATGGCCCACAAGGCTTAAAATGCTTACTATTCTGAAAGAACCTATATATCTTTACTATCTATACTATCTTTATAGAACCACCAGAGAAGCTGTCTGTCAGCATTTACTACAAACAATTTGGCCACAGCCTGACTCTTGGACTTTATCTCCTTTTATTTCCTGCTCATATCTAGCTGTGTTCTCTTCCTTTCCCATGTACACTTGGCCCTGCTGTAGCATCTTTGCACTTGCATTGATTGCATGGTGTGTCCTCCCCCTAGATTATTGCAGGGCTGCTTCCTTCTCATTCAAATTTCAGTTCAAATATCACCCCCTCAGATGTTTGCATTCTACTATCTTAGCATCTACCAGCCTACTATCTTAGCATCTTCATTTTACCTAACACTGGGGGTTCATGTCTGCATCTTTATTTCCACACCTACATTAATATCTGTTTTTGTAACTAGGACTGAAAATATGAGTACATGGGTTAATTCCCAGTATTTATCTTCTTACAAAAATATAAGGAGCTTGAAAACAAAGTCTATGACTTGTTCTCTTCTATACATCCAGGATTTAGGATTGTGCCTGGCACATAGCAGACACCCTATAAATATTCATTGACAAACTCACTACCTTTTCAAAACAAACTATTCTGTATTGTGTAAATCGTTAAGTCTTACTTTGTTGTGGAAGTCCAGATAATCATATGTCAACTTTTTTCTTTTCTTTTTAGTTTTCTGCTGGCCAAAATCCTTTCAAACTTATGTCACTTTGTCATCTATTCCTACTATGCATTGTGTGCTCAGCACTATTTAAACTCCTTACATATGAAAATGTTATCACATTTTATTCTGAAAACAACTCTGGAAGGAAGAAAGGAAACCAGGACATAGAGTGCTTAGATAACTTTACCTAGGTCACCGCACTAGTCATTTATAGAGCCAAAAGTTTTCCCTATAACTGTGCTTTATATGGATTACTGCTCTTCTACCAAACTATGGGCAGGCCCTTCCCTGGTGCTTATCCTTCATGATCCACACAGCTCAGTGTGTGCCCATCCGGTCAGGTTAGGTGATGGTCAGGGCTTCTATACCCTGCTCAATTATCTTCAGATCACTTCTCCACTGGGGGGGGGGGGGGGCGGTGGGGAGGGGAGTAAACAAAATGGAAGGTTTGAGAAGCTTTGAATCTCTCCCTATTCTGATGTTCTACTGTATGTGACTGATTGAATGGGGTAAGATGTGAAGACCATCCTGCTTTAAGAGTGTTTGGGATTTTTTTAAAGAAGGCAAAGCCCCAGTACCCCCACCCCAAACACACACCTGATTGCTTTTGTTGTGGGGGATGTTTTTTGTAAGAGGGAAACACCCCTGAGAAGGGAAGCACTATATCAGAGAGTATCTGAGAGTCCTTTATGTGTGGGTGGTTGGGAGTCAGACCCACGAAGACAAAGAGGGTTGTTGAAGAACTGAAAGCAACGTACATCACCTTGGTTAGGCAGCCTATGCCAGAAAAAAGGTACATATATTTTTGATACAGTAACTCTGTGTATTCTTTCCAACTTCTTTTATTTTTTTAAATCACTTTGTTGGGGGCTCATACAACTCATCACAATCCATGCATGCATCCATTGTGTCAAGCACTTCTGTACATTAGTTATCATCATTTAAAAAATGTTTTCTTTCTATTTGAGCCCTTCATATCAGCTTCTCATTTTCCCCTTCTCTCCCCTTCCTTTCCAAACCCTGGCCAATTTATAAATTATAATTACTTTTTCATGTTTTACACTGATCGATATCTCCTTTTATCCACTTTTCTGTTGTCAATCCCCCTGGGAAGAGGCTATATATAGATTACTGTGATCGGCTCCCCTTTTGCCCCCCACCTTCCCCTTTCCCTCCTTCTATGACTACTCTCAATATTGGTCCTGAGGGACTTATCTGTCCTGGATTCCCTATGTTTCCATAGGTTTAGCCAGATTTATAAGGTAGAATTGGAGTCGTGGTAGTAGGTGGGAGAGGGGGGGAAATCATTAAAGAACTAAAGGAAAGTTGTATATTTCATCATTGCTATACTGCAACTTGACTGGATCATCTCCTCTCCTTGACCCTTCTGTAATGGGATGTCCAGTTGCATACAGATAAGCTTTGGGTTTTGATTCTGCCCCCCCTCCCCCATGCACAATGAGATGATTTTTTGCTCTTTGGTGCTGATAATCAATCCTATCGACACCTTGTGATCACATAGGCTGATGTGATTCTTCCATGTGAGCTTTATTGCTTCTCAGCTACATAGTTGCTTATTTACCTTCAAGCCTTTAAGACCCCAGATGCTATATCTTTTGATAGCCGGGCACTATCAGCTTTCTTCACCATATTTGCTAACACACCACTGCCTTCAGCAATTGTGTCAGGAAGGTGAGCATCATGAAATGCCAGTTTAATAGAACAAAGTGTTCTTGCATTGACAGACCACTTGAGTAAAGGCCCAATATCCATCTGCTACCTTAATACTAAGCCTATATTATATGCCCATAGATCTATTTCCCCATCATATATAAATATATTTACAGATCTATATGCCTGTATTTAGACCACTAAAAAAAAAACACATGGTAGCGGGAGAGCAGGGCACTAACCCACCCAAGGGGAGGGTATTGTTCATATCTCCACAGAGAAAGAGGGATCAGACTTCAACTCAGTGCTCCAAGACATGAATGCAACATATTGGCATGAAGCTGGGAACCAATAGATGCCTGGGGGGCTGGCCCCAATCATCGCAACTACATGGACAGCCTCCCTTACCTCCCCCCCCAAATAATTCACTTCAGAGGACAGCACTGAAGCTACAGCTCAGAAAGAGGGACATGTCTGATCAGAGCACACAGAAACAAAAGAAGGGAGAGGGAGAAAGAGTGAAACACATCCTGGATCACTAAGCCCTGAGGATGATATTCCTGCTCAGAGAAGACAATGCACAGAGAGGACCATCGGGCCTGCCTCCCAACAAGATACAATGTCCCTCACTAACCCGTAATGCTATAGGGGACAATACTGGAAACGGTGTGAGAACTGTGCCTGATCTGACCCCACCACACTGAGGCAAAACACGAAGGGCATGCAACAGAAGAGAAAGGGGAGCAGAGTAAAATAGACTATCAAAAATAGACTGTGAGACCAAGGCATGACACCCCATCAGACTCGACCGAAAAACAGTCCTAAAGGTCAAAAAACAGGCATCCCATCAAACTTGACCAAAAAAACACTCCTAATGGTCAAACAACAGACTTGGAACTATAGGCTTTTTGTTGTTGTTTTGTTTTGTTGCTTTGTTTTGCTCTTTTATTTTTGTGCATATTATTATCTCTCCATGTCTATCTAAATAAGATAGGTAGGATTAACAACCCAGAGGAGAAAACAATGGGACCAAAACAACGGGGGTGGGGGGGGCGGATGGGAGAGGGGAAGTCGGGGGGAAAGGAAATGAGTGCTAGCAAACCCAGGGACAAGGGAACAACAAATGATCTAAAATTGATGATGAAGAGGGTGTAGGAGGTCTGGTAGGGCTTGGTCAAGGGCAATGTAATCGAGAGGAATTACTGAAACCCAAATGCAGGCTGAACATGATACTGGGACAAGAGGAGATTTAAAGGAAATAGAAGAAAGAACTGGGAGGCAAGGGCATTTATAGAGGTCTAAATATAGACATGCACACATGTAAATATATTTATATGATGGGGAAATAGATCTGTGTACATATAATTATAGGTTTAATAGTAAGGTAGCAGATGGATATTGGCCCTTTATTCAAGTACTCAATATAAGGACACTTTTTTCGAATAATCCAGCATTCTGTTATGCTCACCTTCCAGACATGATCTTAGAAAAAGATATTATAACTGTAGTTAAATAAATGAGAGGAGGTGTGTTAATCTGGGTAGACTAGAAAAGCAAATTCATAAAGATGCAAATGTATACAAGAAAGCGGTTTATATGTAAGAGCAGTTGAATATTGAGAAAACATCCCAGTCCAGTTCAAATCAAGTCCATAAGTCCCATATCAGTCCAAATGTCTGACACTGATCTATAAAGTCCTCTTCAGACTCATGAAACACATGAAATGATGCTGAATGCAGGAAGAGCACAGGCCAGTGGGTGGGAAGCCTTGTAGATTCAGTGACATTGTAAACATCTCGTGTGAATTCTCCAGATTCAGCATTCTGGCTGCATCAAGGTAGGACCATGTGGCTTCTTCTCAGTGATGCTCACAGGAAGTAGTCTTGAGTCTTGTCAGTAAAGGGTCTCCAGGGGAGTGAGTGGAGAAAGAAAGTGTCTTCTGCTGCAAAGAGGAAATACTGGAGTTCCCAGAATCTTCAGAAGAAAGTGATGCCAGCTCAGAGGCCCCATTGACTATGACCCAATTGACAGATGAGATTCCACCCCTTCATTCTTAATCCTCTCAAGTCCCAAATTGAACACCAGATTATGTAACTACCACAGCAGTTTATAACATAGTATTTCCATATGATCCATTCTCATATAGGAAAATTAGAAAACATTATACTTATTAATTTATGTCTTATGTCTGATTAGTACTTACGTCTGAGTATTTCAGACTTATGTTTGTTCTTATGTCTGAGTAGTAGAGGTCTGAGTGGTTTTTCTTTGCTGCCTTTTCTTTTGCATATGTTCTAGATTTTTTTCAAGGAGCCCTGGTGGGATAGTGCTTATGCATTGGGCTGCTAACCTTGAGGTCAGCAGTTTGAAACCACTCTCTGGTTTTCTCTGCAGGAGGAAAAACTAGGCTTTCTCCTCCTGTAAAGAGTTACAGTCTCAGAAACCCACAGAGTTCTATCTTGTCTGAATGGGTCTCTCGGAGTCAGAATTGACTGGCTGGCAGTGAGTTAGAACTTCCAGTGAATACAGTATTTCATTTTTTAAAATCCCTAACAATAAAAGTAATTTAAAAGCTCTTATCCTCCCAGTGCAGCCATAACTAAATCTCTCTTTCTAGCCTTTCTTTTTCTCTCCCCAGCCCCCCACGGTGGTTATTCTTTGACTAGGTTACTGTAGTGGCTGCCTAAGGGCCTGCTTCCTCAAAATTCAAGCTCTGGGCTTGAATCTGTCCAACATGCAGCTGTCATGTCAAAACATGGCTCCAGTCTTGTGCTTACTTAAAGGGCCATCTGGTGATGGAGCTGCTTTAGAAAGCTCCTAACTAAACCGTTAACTCTCCGCAGCTTCGACAGCAGCACGCTGTTCAGGTGGGAGGACACAGGAATCCCCAGGGCTGGTATATGGGTGCTGGGAGCTTTCTATAGTCGCAGCCTAATAGTTCCCTCATGCGTGCAGGTCTAATAGACAGGGGGTCCTCACAGCCGGGGGAACTGTAACAGGTGGCATCTTCATAAGTAGCTTCCTTTGGCCTACAGTCAGCCTCACCAAATACAACACCTCAGGAACCCAGACGTGAGTTATGGCTTTAGAGAAAAACAACCTGGAACCACTTAATGACTGTGAACTTCCCCCAGTGGTTCCCAAATGACTTGAAGCCTTTTAGTCTGTGGGTATCCGCAGGAAGTCAAGCATTGTTAGCAAAGTTTACTCAGAGGCTGTCTAGAGGAGAGAACCATCAGTCTCTGCCCACCAGGCACATACCCACAGGCCTTCGGGCAGTTGGAGGACACTGGGAAGACAGTGAGGGGCATTCATCTCAATTACATATTTTCCCTGGATTATCCTGCACTAGGAAAAAAAAGACAGCCTGCAGAGCCTGTGCTTATCAAATCAGGCCAAGTCATCAACTTTAGTCTCCAGCAGCCATATTTATTTCAGTGGGTGCAGACTGGCAGGCATCTGGGCTAATGAAATATCATTAAGCGGGGAGAGAGCTTGTTTCAGGAGAAAATGAGGACGTGCTTGTGAAAGCATGTGCATTCTATTTATACCCCGTTCGTGTCCAAAGAGCAGTACTAGAGGCAGCACATGCTTAAGCAGTTATATTTACCTATCTGCCTATGTGTGTGCTTTTTTGTATTTTCAAATACATTTTTTGTCCAATTTGTATCCTTTTAAGAAAGAAGCCCTTCTAGAAATGAAAAGTGACAAAAAGATAAAAACAAAAGGGGTCACCTTGTGGTTTTAGCAGGTCCATTTTACAAATGTTGTGTGCTTAATCTCTTCTTGCCCCCTGGTGGTGTGGAGTTAGCATGTTGGCCACCACTCAAAAGGTTGGAGGCCAGTGTCCCCCCAGAGGCAGCGCAGAAGAAAGGAGGGATGGTCTACCTGAACACAGCAGCGATGCAAAATCCTCTGAGGCATGGGTCTTCTCCGATACATGTGAGGTCTCTGGAACCCGAGTCAGCGCTGCAGGGCAACTGGGAACCTTCTTCTGAGTTAAAGATTTGACTGTGCTTCTAACACTTTGACTTCAACATCAGTAAGATGCTTACGGGGTGCATCCGGGCTATGTCCAGTGGCCATGCTTATTCAAGCTGCATGCCGAGCCAGGTGTCTGAGAAGCCAGCTGGATGAGATGAAGAAGGTGGCCGTAACTCTGTGGAAAGCTCACGAACAGCTTGCCATCCCAGGTGACATGACTTGGCTCACTCCGGCGAGGAGGGCTTGAAGGGCCAAGGGGTAGCAAAGAAAGACTACAGCCTCCAATATGGGCTACATCTCAACATTAAGAACCCAAACATCGTCCCAACAGGACCAGTAAGCCACATCACAATCGGCAGATGAAAGCTGGAAAAGGTTAAGGATTTCATCTGACTTGAACTCATAATCAACACCCAGAGCAGCGGCAGTCAGGATATTAAACTCACAGGCAAAGTGCATCTCTTTAATGTGTTTAAAAAACACACACACACAACAAACAAGAAGTCACTTTGGAGACTAAGTTGTATCTGACCCAAGATATTTTGGGTCTGCCATCTAGAGGAATAACTTCCTGGAGAAGGACGTCACTTTTGGGTAAAGTAGAGGTAGATTTTTTGGGTGGGAAATACCTTGTTTCTTGGCTTTGCATGAGAAACTTTCACGCTGAAGCCTGGTTTGTGATCCAAGTGAGTTTTTATAAAAGATAGAAGTTGCTTCAGGTTTGATAGTTGACTGAACATAGGACTGCACCCTCCCCACATCTGGTGACATGAAGAGAGAGAGAGAGAGAGAGAGAGAGAGAGAGACTACGGCGCTGCTGAGCAGAGGCAGAGGAGCCGGGGGGTGGGGGGGATAGGAAGGAGGAGGATGGTAGTCTCAAGGTTCCAGTTTTTAGGACCTTCCTCTGGGAGGCGTGGCAGATGATGCTGGTTGACCCCATTGGCTGAATTAAACCCACCTGGCCTAAATTGTGCCAATCCCGGTGTACCGTCCACCTAGGTGTACCCCCACCCCAGCTCAGGGCCCGAATTAGCCTTTGTTGGCTTCCAACTTTCTGTAGGGGGGCCCTATCTTGCTACCTAACAGAGGGCCCGCAAAAGAGAGGGAGGCCCCCAGCGGCCTGGTTGGTCTGAGCAACAGTGGGCTGAAACACAGCTCTGGCTGTGAGGATGGCACCAGGTAGGGTTTCATTGTACATAGACTTGTGATGACTTGGATCAACATTAAGCAACACTCCGATGTTCATTTTTCTAACATAAATTTCTTATACACTTATGTGCATTAGAACTCACATTCTGAAGCACTTGGTCTGTGGAAGGCGGGACCCTACAGTTGGAACCCTGAGTCTATTTTTAAGTCTATTTTTAACATAAGTTCAAATGCCTTTGGAATCCATTATGTTACTCTCTGTGCTTGGTGATCGTTAAACCAGCCATGTGGCTGTGCTTGGACACGTCTAGGGGGAGCCCAGGAGGGGAAGTTTGCCCTCAGGCTTACACAAAGAAAAGGGGACTTGCCCGGACGAGTCCGTAATGATTCACTAAAAATAGCCAAATGTTCTCCAATTTAAGTTAAAGTCTGGGGTCCTGGTGACTGTGCCTCCTGGCCACATGATCGAGTACTACATCCCAGCCAGCCTGTAGAAACCACAGAAACAATCCGTAGATTTTAAAAACGGATCCGGGTCTTTCCCTGCTTTTATAGTTTAGTCTGCAACAAAGATGAATTGACCTGTTAGTGATCATGAGCTTGAGACACTCTTCTTGTTCTGTTTCTATAAACATCATGCCTATGCCGGAGGGGGGGGGGGGGTACTCCGTTGGCTTCTGTCCCATGTGTATGCTTCCAGTAACCATATAGTTTCCAGTAACCACATGATGGTTTTGCCTTTGTCTTATTTGAGATTTCATAAAGAAGTTCTGTGTTGCAGTGATGTCTTCGCCATGCTCTTTGTAATTCCTCCTCAATAGTTCTTTTATCTAGTAGAGAAGGTGGAGGGAGAGATTATATACATTTCACTTGAGAGTAACTGTTAACAGGATTCTTTGTGCTTGTAAAAAGCTGGAACTTTCACAGGGTGCTTGGTCGGCTTGTCATCTTGCTGGGTTTAACAGGAACCCTGACAGAAGTACAAGGAGGGGAGGGGTTCATTAAGAATGTAGAACCTGCAGGGGAGTATATCTTTTGAATCCCAAGATTCCTGTGCAGTGAACCTCCCCTGGGCTAGGACCTATAAGCTGTGACACCAGAGATGTGCAGAGTGGTGACTACAGTAGAACCAAGACCCAGAGCATGGAACACATCAGTGGCCTTCCTGGTGCACAGAGCAGGTACAACTGAGTGCCTGGTGGCAGGAGGCCTGCTTGCAGAATGGGATGCCTCCAGATCCTTAAGACATTAAATTTGCTCACTCACAGAGTTAGAGCTGAGTACTTTGAGGGTAAAGTTTATGATTGAATGGTATGCCCTTTGGACATGTATCAGCTGTGTTAAATGAACTTGTAACATTGCTCCAGCTGGGATTGTGGAGTCCAGAGAGGCTATGTCAGTTAGTTCTGAGAATCGGGTCCTGCTCCATACTCACCATCAGGAAGAGATCGCTGTGAATAAGGGTACTACAGCAAATGTGGTGAAAAAAGCAGATGGTGCCCAGGTATCAATTAGAATAGTGTCCACGGTCTTAATGGCTGGTATCCAAACAAGCAGTCATCTAAGGAAGCCTTTGACTAAGTCCACACAGTAGAAGTCCCTCCCCACCTCACCAGGCTGTGGGATCTGAAGATGATGATGACAATATCCAAAAATGATGAAGGGGGAAGTATCAGGGCTTAAATTGTGAACACCCAATTTGTAGAAGTCTATGGAAGACAGTGAGAGCCCAAAATTCATCTGCAGAATATCTGGGCAGATTAAACCACTGGCAGCTCACTCCCCTCTGGCCACAGGCAAGGAACTCAAGAGCTTTATTACCAGAGATTATTGTCAACTTGATGATGGTGGGTGGAACCTCGGTATACTATGTCCTTGGTCAGTTGGTCCAATCTAAATTTGCTATAGGCTCAAATATATCTCGCTTGTTCCAGACAGAACTTTCTTCTCTGGCTTTTTCAGCATTAGTGGTGTTATTTTCTTTCTTATTCTGTATCTTTACTTTATTATTCCTTTCTTCTTTCTCCACTTCCCATTTCTCTGACACCAAATTGTACTGATTGATCGAAAGCGACTTAAATCCATGTGCGGTCCATCCTCTGTCCCAGGGATCGCTTACTTCTGACTCCAGCTGCATGTGCAGCAATTCTCCAACTAGCCCTGCCCACCCAGAGATAGACCAGACTTAAGAGACAAAAGGACACAGTCCTGCAGAAAGCCAAACCTCAGATGCCACAAACTTGGAGATCCCTGTGACACTCCCATTTAAGGTCTGCTGGGTACAAATGAGCTGTTTTCCCATTTTTCCTTCAAGAGGCCACCTGTAAGTCCACTCTCCACCCCTCTCACTTCTGACACCCTGTGCTCCCTCGAGTTTGACACTTTGCTAGAAAAACCCCCAGAAGTCAAAGGAAGTGAGATGCAGGCAGTCTTGACTGAGAACCAGGTTCCTTCCATTGACTCCGCCACAAATCGATTCTGACATACATAGATACCTTTTTTGGGTTTTTTTGTGTAGTTTGTTTGTTTGCTTGTTTTAATCATTAATACCTTTTATTACCAGAATTTTTATAAATAAAATCTGTATTTGTCTCTTGGGATTGCAAAAGTTACATATAACCTTTATTGGTGCATTTTAATACATGTACATATAAAAATAAGTTATAAAAATGTATTCCATTGATGGGAATAGTGGACAATACTGACATTTTGTCAGTTGGAGAAATAACTGCCCATGTAGAAGGTACTGGATTATATCTGGCTAGAGAGGTGGTGTGTCTAGTCAGAAAGTTAGTGAGAGTTGGTTCTTTCTGTATGGTTCCTTCCCTTCATATGTGTTGCAGCAACAGCTCACTGCTGATTGAATCTGCCTATCGACTTTAGCAAAGCAATCAGTATTTAATGAGCCCCTTCATCTAGTTTAATGAATGGTCTAGTTAATCCTTTCACGGTAAAATTGTTCTGACAACTTCTTTCCTTTCTCTTGCTTATTTTGTTTCTCCTTCAGCATCTTTTTAGTTGTGAAAAAAAAAAAAAAAACATGCCGTCTATACCTGTCATTTTCCCTTTGTCATGAGCTTTTTCACATCGGTGCTGTTGTTGTTAGTTCGGACGTGTAGCAGCCCTTGTACAGCAGACTAGAACAGTGACTGGCTCTGTGCCATCCTCTCAATTAGTCTTATGCCTGATTCCATCGCTGCAGCCTCAGTGTCAGTCACTCCATCTCCCCCATGGCTGTGGCAGTTGCATAATCTGTCAATTTGTGAAGGGGTGGAGTCTAGTCTGTCAATCTGGTCTTAGCCAGTGAGGTCTCTTTGTGGGCGTGACCTCCTGATGATTCTAGGAACTCCTGTATTACTCCCTGATGGTGAGACATACAAATACTCTCTCTGCTTCACATTCCTGTTGTTAAAGTATATATTATGGTGATGGCAGCCAAAGCTCTGAAGCTGGAGAAACTACATAGAGTCATCCCTGAGATGCTCCCACCACTACTGGATCCATAAGATTTTCCACCCAATGATCTGTGATCTTCCTGCATGCAGCATCATTATATGTGTTGTATAAGTCTGAAAATGAATTTATGGACTGGTAATGGACATATGGAGTAATATTGGACTTAACTTGATCTGGACTGGGTTGGGATATTTTCTTCATATACAATTACTCTTTGACATAAAGTTCTCTCTTACACTTATGTATATGAGTGTCTCTGGATTTATTTCTCTGGTCAACCTGGACTAAGAAAAGGGCCTTCCTCTTTTGTGCAGCTCCTTTATTTTCCCAAGCATATGTCCTTTTCCAGGGACTGGTCTCTCCGGACAACATGTCCTTAGTATATGAGAACAAATCCACCATCCTTACTGTAAGGAGCTTCCTGGTTGTACTTCTTTTAGGACAGATATGTATATTCTGTTGGCCGTCCATGGTATTTTCAATATTCTTTGCCAACACCACAGGCCGAGTGCATCTGTTTTATTTTGGTCTTATTCAGTGTCCAAATTTCACATACATATGAGGGCATTGAAAACACCCTGATTTGGGTCAGGTACATCTTAGTTCTCAAAGCAACAGCCTTGCTTCTCAATACTTTAAAGAGGTCTCGTGCAGCAGATCTACCCAATGCAATGCATCATTTGGTCTCTGGACTGCTTCTTCCATGAGCACTGATTGTGGATCCAAGTAAGAGGGAACACTTGACAACTTCCATCTTTTCTCCATCTGTTAGCATGTCACCTATGACCCGGTTGGGGAGGTGTCTGCTTTCTTTCCATTGCTTATTGTGCATTCCGAAGCTGCCATCTTGGAGCTTCACTAGCAAGTGCCTCAAGTCCTCCTGACTTCCAGCAAACAAGGCTGTGCATACTGGGGTTGGTAATGGCCGCCTCCAGTCCGGTCCTGCAGTCTTTCTTCTTTGTGCAGTCTAGTTCCTCTTCTTACTTGCTCAGCACTGGTGATGCGAAGTTCTAAGTTCAGTATTCCTTCCAATCTCTCCCTGCTCGGATACTTAGTTTGTTCACTATAACTCAGCAACCCCCACCCCCACTCCGTAACTTCCCATCATGAGGGTGTACAAGAAGAAAGCAAGTCAGATGACTGTGAGGGGGTTTGTTATAACTCCAATATATCCTCAGATGGGGATGATCTATATTTCTGATCAGTTTTACTATAAGAAGAACACAAGTGAAGAGATGCATAAGGCAAAATCTAAGCGGTACCTAACATGAAACTTCTATGTTCCCAAAGCGGACCTGGCACCCTCCCATGTGCGCCTGTGTCTTTCATAGAGTCCAGAGCCTGTATTAGGGCCGCCTGGTGTCAGCATGAGGAGTCCTGGTATGAGTGTCGTGACTGGGTTGCTAACCACAAGATCAGCAGTTCAAAACCACCAGCCATGATACAGGAGAAAAGAAAGTGTGTTTACTCCCAGAAAGAGTTGGAGCCTCAGAAACACAGAGGGTTGCTGTGAGCCAGAATCGTCTGAATGACACGGAGTGTGGAATGGTATGTGCTCATGGTGAATGGAATTATGCCCCTGCTCCTGAAGTCAGTTGCTATACTGCCCTGGCTGGACCTTTCTGATGAGGCCAGCTGCCATCTGAGTCACTTCGTTAGCATAAACTGCCAGGTCTGAAGTCCTCTTGGGTAAAACAGACACTTCAATGACTCAGGAAATCTCAAGGTTTTGTAGACAGCGAGGATAAAGATGGAATTCTTTGGGCGAAGTTCGCTCCTCCTTTGCTCACACAGCAGTATCAGGGAACTCTCCTGACCATTGAGCTGGTCCCCTCTCCGACAGCCACCTGGTAAGTTGGAGTGGAACTGAGCCTCTGGGTGTCCGAGGCTGTGATTCATTCGTACAGCAGAAAGCCCCAGCTTTCTCCTGGGACCTGCTTGGTGGCTTTGAACTTTGTGGTCAGCAGCCCAGTGCACAACTCACAACACCACTGGGACTTCCACAAAGTGTCTGAGAGTAACGTTCATAGATTTGTCTGTATAAGCTAAACATGGAGTGTGGTGTGGATTTTATTTATTTATGTATAGTCATGGTATAAGACTAGATTCGCTGGGCTTATCCAACCCGTAAATAAAGTCCAGGGTTAATTATTTAGCAGGTATTTGAATAAGCATGCCGCTGAAAGACTTGAGTGAAAAGTTTTGTAAAGTTCCAACAGGGGTGCTCCATTGTGTGGAGGGGCTTCCACCCAGTTCCATTGTTTGTATATTTTAAAAACCAAAATTTATAGTCAAATTTCTGACCACTCACTACCACTGTTTTGTGTGGGAAGAAAAGTATGAAATTTGGAAAATCTGGTGATATTGCATTGACTCATGGAAACTTACGTCACTTTAAGAAATTGGTCAATGCTAGAATAAAGGACACTATTGAACCTTCCAATATAATCTACAGGGGGTCAAAGAACAAAAAGTTATTTCTTTTAAAGTAAAAATAACTTATATTTAAACACACACTTGAGTGGGGGCAGGAGGGAGGATAAAGAACATGCCTAAAGAAATGACTTTGATACATTCAAAAAGGTTGTAACAAGATCCTATACAAAGGATATTATAGTATGTTTCCACATCAAGGATAATTCCATTTTGTTTTTCCAGATTAAGTTCAAGACCAAGAGATAAGAAGTAAAAGGTAGACACGATGAAAGGCACTTTCCTGGATAATGAATAATCAAAAGCCACGCCAACTGCCACAGAGTCCATGCAGTCCACCTGACTGACTGACTGACTGACTGACTCAGAGCAACTCTGCAGGATTGAGTAGAACTGCCTCGCAGGGTTTCTGAGCATACAAATCAGTATGGGAAGAGGCGTCCTCACCTGTCTTCCACAGAGCGGCTCGTGGAGTTGAACTGCTGGCCTTGTAGTTAGCAGCCCGACACATAACCCACTGCACCGCCAGAGCTCCTTGGAAGATGCATACGAGGGATTAAATTGTGTGACTCAAAAAGGTTTATGCAAGTCTTTACCCCCATACTTGTGCATGTGACCTTATTTGGCAACAGGGTCTCTGAAGATGCTATAAGTTAAACATTTAACTTGTCGTCAGATCCCAATCTCATTTGAGCAGTGTACTTATTAAAGAAAAGAATAGGCCCAGAGAGACAGACGAAAATGACAGCCTTATGATCACATTGTTAATTTGCAGCTGCAATCCAAGGGCCACCTGGAGCCACCACAGGAGGGAGAGAGACAGATACACCTGGCTGCTCGAGCCTGAGCGAGAACAAGGTCCTGAGGGGATCCTGAGAGTGAGCCTGTAGTCTCCGGAGTATGGATGGCACAATAAATGCCTTTCCGCATAAGCGCTTTGCTGTTAGGTGCCATCGAATTGATTCCCACTCATAGTGACCTTATGCACGGCAGAACGAAACACCGCCCAGTCCTTTGCCATCCTCAAAATTGTTATGTTTGAGCACATTGCTCTAGCCACCCGGTCAGTCCATCACCCAGAGTCGTCCTCGAGTACAGCAGCATTAGGAAATTATTGCAATGAACGAGGTAGAGACCCAAAATAAGAGATTGGCTTTAGTTACTATTCTTACCGTGCAGAAAAGAAGGGAGCTAACATTACACATATCTGATGGATGGATGTCAATCCAGTGGAAACAAAATCTTAGATAATCTTATATGTGTTTTAGGTAAACCAAATTATTTCTGTCAGGTCAGAGGCAGTCAAGAGACCAGAGAAGATCAGGGGAAAGACTTCGTTTTTAAGGAGCTTGTACAATTAAATAAAATGAACCAGGCTGGGCAGCACCAATTACCCCTAATGGGATTCAGATTACCCAGCCATGGGATATAAATCAGAAACATTATCCTTCTTGCTATAAAAACCACGGAGGCTTCCAGACTAAGATAGTATGAGTTGAATCCTAGATGCTGAACATGAAGGAAGATATAACTGAGCTGCCAAATTTACTGGAGTGAAATGCTGCCACATGAGGTCAGATACAGAGAAAAAGGAGGAGGTTCAGTCTATAAATTTAAAACAAGGCTTGAGAGGGAATATGATCAGTACTAAAAATATTAACATTCTAAGGAGAACGAGCACATTTGCTTGCCAAGTGCCAGAAACTAGAGGAAATTCCAGCCAAGTTTTAACAGCCCATACACAATAGGCTCTTAGGTTGGGAATCTCCTTACCTCAAAGATAAAGAATGAGAATGCAAACAATTAATAAGCATTGGGGTGTGCCCATTCAGTGATTTAGAAAAATCCAATGTTTTCAAGATTATGTCAGGGATAGGATGTTTGTCAACATGTTCCAAGAAATCCAATAGTCCAGCTTATTTTCTTTCATCCAGTCACTGAAAACATTAACTTTTATGTTGAGATCTGAGTAATCTCATAGGATTGGAGGAGTTACCGTTTGTCAAGCCTAAAATTTACATTGGGAGGAAATGACTTTCTGCAGACTTACTCTTCCTATGCCAACTTCTTAACAAAATGAGCAATCCACTCCCAAGGAGGTGCAGCTCCATGCAGTGGTGGCTCTGGCTGTCGATGCAAAAGAAGGCAGTCCAACACTCGCTGGATATTGCTGTCTTAATCACTCCCTTGGCGTCGCAGAAATGTTTAGAAGTTTTCATGAGTGAACTATTGTAGTATCATCCAGAACTGAAAGGAACGTCATACATCAGAAAACTAACAATGAAAGTAAACTATGAAATGACCCCTCTTGAAACACTGTGAAAGGAATGATGTGGTCACATGGGCAATAGAACCCCCCTGAAGCTTAGCTAACCTGATGCGTGTTTAGGCATTTGCAAGGCAAATGATCTTAGTGTCAGTAGGCGCACAGAAAGTTTCGCAAGTAATGTGAAACTTGTGTTCACAATAATCATTTCTTGAATTCTTTCATCAAAGTTCAAAAGGGCTACAGGAAGAGAAAGGTGGACAGTCTTTTGCGTGTTGTCAGTGGCTGCAAAGAAGTGGGCAGAACTCACTGTCAGGTAGATTGGATACCTGTGTCTCCACTCAGCTTGACGCAGTGCTGCACCTTGCCAGTCACATCTGTCACAGATGCATTGTGTGTTCCTGTGATCCAGAACAGGTTTCCAAGGCACTTCCAGACTAGAAAGAAGGGCCTGGAGTTTGCTTCTGCCAAGCAGCCTGTGAAAACCCATGGAATCACAAGATTGCATTCTGTAGCTCATGGTGGGAATGGTACTGCACTAGGGAGTATTCATTCCATTGTGCCTGAGTGCTCCTCAAATCAGAGCCCAATTCATCAGCAGTTAACAACACCGGCAACATCCCTAGAAGCAAAATTGATTTCTGGAGTGAATCTTCATCCTTCATCTTGAGTTATGCTCAAATAACAGACCCACCTCTGCCCTTACCATCATGGTTTAAGACTAACCTTCCGTTGATACTTGTGCTCTTAGAAGAAGAAAAACATACAAGGGAAGCAAGTACAAACTGAGTTCAGGAAATTGGAAGTGATTATAGGAAACAGAAGGAAGGATGTCATAATTTGGAGGCTCAACTACAGAGAGCAGAATGGCTGTTCTGGGCCTCTGTGTATGGGGGATGTAGGCACAATGGCGACTAATTTATTCATAATCTGGATAAACCCAGCAAACAAATTGTGCACACTCCCGCAGTTTTTACTCAAAGGGCATCTAATAAGGATTTCAGCCTTTATTTTTTGGCAGGGTTGGTATGTGGTCAATACTCACAGGCAAAGCTACATGTGCTGCTAAAAATATGACACTCTTCCAGTACCTTTGGAAAAGAACTACCGTAAGCTAATTGAGATCCCCCAGACTCTGCTCCACCCATCAACTGAAGGATGAATGACTCTCTCTGAAGGACCAGACTGCAGTCTTTTGTCCATTCGGATTGACTCATGCCTGTCCTATCCTGATGGCTAAATGTTCAACTACCCTCTCCGTTCCTATACAATCACCATAAGTGACATCATGGACCCAATCAGGAAGTTATAAAAATAACTGCTACACTCTGAATTGGGTCTATAAAAAGCAATGTTGAAAGTCCAACTCTTGTACCTGTGAATACGATCCTGTTTAGAAATAGGGTTTTATTTTGGGATTACTTGGTTTGAAAATGATTGAATCAGAGTAGGATGGGTCCTAAGCCTCATCCCTTCTGAGTGGTGTCTTAGAAAGGGACCTTTTAACATAGGGAGACACATACAAGAGGAAAACAGGTACCATGTGACACTACATTGCAAACAGTCAATAACTGCAAGAAATACCAGAATCTACAGACACCAGCAAAGAAAAGAATCTTCTCCTAGACTGAGCCAAGAAAACTCAGACAAACTCACTGCTATTGTATCAATGCTCACGTACAGAGCTCCCTGTGGGTTTCTGAGACTGTCACTGTTTACTGGAGTAGAAAGTCCGGGCTAGTGGTTTCAAGGGGATCACAGCCCAATAAATAGCCAATATATCACCAAGGCTCCTCCCTAGAGCCAATACAGAGAGCTTAATCCTGCCAATGCCCTGAACTAGAGGATATCGGGCCTCCAGAACCATGAGGAAATCCATTTCCATTCTTTACAAACATACACTTGTGGACTTTCTTGTTCACAGCATTAGGTGACCGAGACAGTCATATAGTGAAGGATGACAAAGGATATAGTTGTCTGGGGATGGTGGTCAGTAAGGGCTTGAAGAGAACACTCTAAGTGGGGAATGGAAATGCTCTGGGTTCTGAAGAACATGGGGCAGATTTTATGAGAAGGATTTCTCCTTGGTAATGAGTGGCAGAGCAGTACCCCTTTGCTGCCTCTAGGAGATGCTGGGAAGAAGAACAGATCACAAATGAGAAGCAATAGAATTTGGAACTACATGGGGAGAAAGTTTATATGTAAATATACAAGAAGATTCAAAATAGAAAAAGGAAAAACTAACCCAAACCACAGTGTATTTTCAGAGTGCCAAAGTCCTGAACTACTTCCGACGTACTTCAGTGTGGATGGTGCGCCTACCAAATTAAGATGGAATTGAGCTCAACTGAGGGACATATAAGGGCAGTAAAAGGAAACATTCCAGATGGGGCAGTATAAAAATGCAGGAAGAACATATAATTCCTTTAAAGAGTGAATGCGCCAAAAGCCCCGATTTAGCTCGTTCTTGTGTGCCCTCAGAGTTCACTGCACTTATAAAATGTCCCTTTGGGACATGGCATGACATTTGGTCATGCAATAAGATTTCATTCATCTAGTGCACATTTATCATGTTTACAGATTTGATCTCAGAACTGATGAGTGCAGAGGGAGGTCCCCAGCAAAACTATAAGCAAGCAAGCAAACAAAAATGTATTGTGACCACTTCTTATTTCTCCCAACCTACCTCTCTGCTCTCTGAATCTAAACCCATCTGAGGGCCAAGTTCCTTTTGCTTACATGATGTGTTAGACTCGGTTAACTAGAGAAGCAAATCCAGTTACACTCATATATATAAAGAAGTAATTATATATCAAGGAAGTGTCCCAACCCAGTCCAAGTCTAGCCCATAAGTCTTCCCTCTTCAGACACCCACAGTCACAGGCAATGATGCAGAACGCAGGAAAGTCACAGGCTGGTGGGTGCAGCGTTGTGTGGACCCATGGTCTGTGGAAACATGGCAACTCTCTGATCAATGACCCAGTCCCCGTAGGTAGGACATTGCAGGGGGAAAGAGAGAAAGAAGTTCCCAGGATTCTCCTTCAAAAGAAGGCTGTGGTAGTCCCCTAATCTTGTGTCAACTTGAGGATGAAACATGTAGGGGTGGAGTCTAGCCTGTCAGTCTGGAGTGGCTTTCTCCTGAGAATTCTGGGAAATCTGGTACTTCCTTCTTAGAGTCAGGAGACATTATCTTTCTCAGTTCACTACTTTGTAGACACTCAACTGACCAGACTAACTCCTGTGAGACATTGCAGTTGACAAGATACATGGGGCAACCTTAGTACCCCAAGCCAGACAAGCCACATGGATGTAACCAGACCTGACATGCTTACAACGCCACTGGAGCCAAAGACTTCCCACCCACTGACTTGTGACGGTCCTGCATTTGGCTTCATTGCATGTGTTTAATGAGTCTGAAGAGGATTTTATAGATTGGTATCAGACATATGGGCTAGTATCAGACTGATGGCCTTGGACTGGACTGAGTTGGGATGCTTTCTTAATGTACAATTACCCTTTATATAAAACTCTCTCTTTTATACACATATATGCTTATGAATTTGTTTCTATGAATTTGTTTCAGTTTACCCAGACTAGCACAAAGGCTGTGACATGATCGACTGCTATACTTTCATACATCTTCAAATGGACAGGAAAATCATCTGATCGCCACACAGAGCAGTCCCTTTTGAGGAAGAAGGAGAAAGTTCTAGCTCTGTTCGGCAACAATGGGCTGGAACAGAGAGCAATTGTGAGACTGTGCTGGATCAGGCAGTGTCTCCTGCGACGTTGTCCAAGTAGGAGTAGAAGCTAACTTGATGGCCCCTAACCAGAATACCTCTGGTCCAGACCCAGACAAATGCTCGAGCAAGTGCGTGGCACTCTTAAGAGGGGTGGAGGAGTAGGCTCCCTGCACTTGGTGAGACACTTCACTTTCCTGGGCTCTGAGTGTGGTTGTTTCTGAAGCCAGAGGTCTCTGTTCCTTATCATCAAGGAAGCACTAACACAAAGGCCTTGATAGGATTTGAGAATGTCTTAGCTTTCCAGGTGCTTAGGGCTGGCAACTGGGCCATTTTAGGGAGTTGGTAAAGAGGTGGACTGGAGGAAGGCCACCATTGGTCTGTCACTGTGTTGTCCTGGGGTGGCGTGCCTGCTAAGATAGGGCCAGAAGCTATGTCATCATCATTTTTTTTAAAGCTATAGCAGTACAGTTACGCATGACAGATAAGTTTCATCAGAGCTTCTAGTGTAAGACAGACTCAGAAGAAAGACCTGATGATCTACATGACAATGGCCAAGCTAAGAAAGGAGACACAGGTAGTGCAGGGTATGTTGATCTTCCCTGTTCAGAGAGGAGCCAGAAGGGAGCAGAGAAAAGCAGGCGGCTGGGCTCGGCAGGACAGCCTCTGTACCTCCACACTGTGCCCCACCCCCACCCCCGCACCCCCCTGCTCAATCTCTGGTGACTGCAGCATCACCAGAGGCCCTGGGCCTGTGTCCTTAGGTTGCTAGGGTGATTTAAAAATAGCTTTTGCAGCCAGGGAAGGGGGAGGGGGAAGAAAGGATGCTAAATGGCCTTTTGCAGAAAAAATCTAAATCTAGTTGGGCCTCTTGGATTTACTAAGAGGGGTTTGTGATTCGTGCCTAAGGCCAGCCTTTCTGGCCTGTGTCTGCTGGGGCCCTTCTGGGAAGGACTAGCTGTACCCCCGGGGAAGGCCCTGTGCCCTTCTTTGACCGACAGCTGGAGGGCACAGGCTGCCTCTGCATTAGTGAGAAACACTGCGTGCTCAGGTTCATAATCACTGTCCCGCCTCCACAACGAGAACCGGGCTTTGCAAATCAGGCCTTCTGGACAGCGCAGTGCAATCGGGAGGGATGGGGGCGGGGCGGGGCCAGCCTGCCTGAGACTCTGCCTGGTCCACTGCCAGAGCCTGCTCTTCCATTTTCATCAGGCATTCCCACTTTGGGTGTTGATGTAAACAAGCCAGTGTCCATGTGGGGTAATGCCCACCAGTAGATCAAAGGGACCAGGCCCCCTGGCAGATACCACCCTGAGTTAAGGACAGTTTCTGGGAGTATTATGACAGTTGGAGGCCAAGTGTCTCAACAGGTGACTTGTTTCAGGAAGGAGCGATGGTCTGACTCTCTCCATCTCTCACGGCTCCACCGAGGAGACGCCTCACTCATCAGTACCTGGATTGCGGAAATCAAAAGCAGTCCTTTTTTTTTTTTTTAAGGAAAAGCTTCAAAATTACACTGGATGATAAACTTTCTTACTAAACAGTTTTAGCACCTCACACGAACTAACAAAACAATCACTGTACTCATTCCATGGGATAATCATGGTGCTCCATTCAGTCTTGTGGACACGGTTATTATACTACTTCTAAACAAAGCAGCAAAATCAAACCCACCGCCCCTGAGTCCATTTCAGCTCACAGGACAGAGTACAACCGCTCCCCTGAGTTTTCAAGTCTGTCAATCTTTGCAGCTGCAGACTGACCCGTCTTTCTCCCAAGCAGAAGCTGGGGGGCTCCAATCATTGGCCTTTGGGTTGGCAGTGACTGCCTTCACCCCTGTATCGCCAGGGCTCCCACACTGCTCCCAGCTCCCTGAAATAAAAGGGCTGGCACTACAGTCCATTAACCTCGGCCTTCAGTGTTGTCCTAGAAGCCTCCTCTCTTCCTCACAAAGCACTCACCCTCCCTTATCCTCAGCCTGCTGGTTCCTCGACTGTCTCTGTGGAGGCTGGCCTTAGTCGGACTTCTTACTTGCACCTGGCAGTTATGACCACAGAGACAGAAAAAGGATTCCAGGGCCCCCTCACGTATCATTGTTGACATTCAGTTTAAAACACCAGGGCATTTTATTTTCATGTGCCAACCATGGAGAGTCAGAGCCCCCGTCAGTCTTTAAGAATAGCGATAAGCCGCCAACAAACACAAAGAAGGCAGTTTCCAGAGATACGCTGAGAAGTGAGAAGTCAGTGTGTGCTAATCTACTCTGTATCTCTGCTCTCAACAGTGCCTGTTGATCACGGAGCTGCCACTCTGTTCATATTTCTAGGCTCCTGATGGCTTCGTCTTTAGTCAAGGAGGAAACATGCTGTAGAGTAAGTTCAGTGGCTCACAGAGTAAATCTAGAACAACCGATTACCGTGAAGCAAATAACTCAAGGCAAATAATATGCATGGCACAGGCTTTCCTTACAGGCTGGATAGCCATCCCTTATCATCCAAACCAGACACCAGACACTTGGGAGAGTGAAAGGGACTGTTCACAGGCCAGAACCCTGAAACTATAGGTCCAAATCGAACTGTCCCAGCAAAAAGCGGAAGACCCTCAGGGGGATGGCCTGACACAGGGACATCAATATTGGGCTCCAACAGAACCATTGTGAGGATGCTTCCGGGCTAAACAGTATTGAATATGACATCACCATGAGTTAGAACCAACTCAGTGGCAGCTAAAAGCACCACCACGACTGAACAATAGAAATTTGTTGTCCTATCATTTATTATCTTTAGCAATACAGCTGAAAAGGCAATAATCCATGGTTTCCATTTATGACAAAGCTTGATTCTTCATATTGAAAATGTTTTAAGCTATTATTTGCTGTCAAGTCTGTTTCTATTCAAGGCTACTTAATGTGTAACAAATGCCGTCTCACCTTCATTTGCTTTGGAATATTTGAATCCATTTTTGTGTGTGTCATTCCATTCCATTTCATGGAGGATTTCACTCATTCCCATTGATCCTCTACCACACATTCCTAGAGACTGGTCTTTCCAAAGTATGTAAGCTCTAGTCTAGTCATCCAGGAGCATTCTGGTTGTAGTTCTTCTTAGAGCAGTGTTCTTCTGGCAGTACATGGTATATGCAGTTTCCTTCACCAAAGCTATAATTTGAATGAATCAGTGTGGCAGTACATAATCTGGTGAACTTGAGAAGGGGTGGAGTCTAGGCTGTCACTCAAGTCATAGCTTGATGATCTCATTTGAAGACACCACAGAAAAAAATAGCTGACTGGAGGCCAGATAGACACAGATTCTCTCCTTCCCCTTCCTGCTGACAAGATACATGGAGCTAGGCTAGAGCCCTCGTGCTGGAGGAACCATGTGGAGGCCCCTGCCAGCATTGAGATGCTTCCACTGCCACTGGATCCACCAACTGGCCTGTGATCTTTCTGCATTCAGCATCATTGCATGTATTGCATGAGTCTGAAGAGAAATTTATAGATTGGTATTGGACATATGGGCTAATATCAGACTTATGGACTTGATCTGGACTGGGATGGGATGCTTTCTCAATATAGGATTTCCTTTTATATAAAGCTCTTTCTTACATACAGATGAGTGTGAATGAATTTATTTCTCTAGTCAACCCAGACAAACACAATCAGTTCTTCTTCTGTGTTCCATTTTCATTATCCAGTTTCCCCATACAGAGCAGGTGATAAGAAAGACAGGACTTGACCCAGGCTCATCAAAGTGACATGTTTTCTTTGTTAAACTTTTAATCCATGCAGCTGATTTCCCCAGTACAATACTTCATTAGATTTTTTGACTGCTGCTCCCACATGTATTGATTGCTGGCCCAAGTAAAATGAAATAATTGATAACTCTAGCATTTTTCTTAGTTTATTATGATGTTGCTCATTGGTCCAGGTGTGAACTTATTACAGCAAAAACTGTTGCAGCTAGGCTTGAAAGAAAGAGGTTACAAATTGACGAGAGAAATTTGTAAGTGATGACAGGCAGTCTGAAATACCTTTTGTTGCACAAGTACCTGCTCATATGAGACTGGAATCGATTAAAAATCTCAGTTAGCACTGCCTATATTCTGACTTTGAACTCTATGCTCCCAAGTGGTGCCAAAGAGGTTTAAGCAAAGTGTCTGCAATGCTGATGCTGGGCAATGTTTTAGGAGGTCAACAGCAGGTTGGGTAGAAGGAAGTCATTTTTCTAGGAGCTGGGAAAAGTAGTTATTGTGGCCGCCTGAATATCTACTATGTGCCAAGCCCCTTACAAAGGTAAAGGAAATTGACCCACAATATAGGCACATAATAAACAATTCTAATGCCGCTCCCATGCGGTAAGTGATATGTTGTGATAACTTCAGTAACAACTTCAAAGTCTCAGTGAGGCCACAGAAAGGTTTAATCCTTGTTCAAGTCATAGTCCACTGTGGGTCAAGAGACTCTGAACAGCTGTCCTCCAGGTAGTACCTCAGAGATCACGTTTCTTCCCTCACAGGGCTGGACCAGATCAGAAGACTCTTTACTTCTAGCCAAACAATTCAGGGGAGAAAGTACGTGGTAGATCCCCCAGGGACTTTGTGACTCATTCTGAAATTACACCGGACATAACTAGCCATATGGTCCAAACCTAACTGGAAGGGAAGTTGAAAAAATAAAGTCTTCCTTGATGCCAGGAAGTCTGACATCTTTGTCAACAAAGAAACTGAGACTCAGAAGTTACCAGTTTACTCAAGAATCACACAGCTAAAGTAACCACAGTTGGGATTCAAGTTATACATGCCCAATTCTAAAGCCCATACTCTTTCCATGATATCTTTTCTTATCCAATCAGCTCATAAGTGCCCTCTGTGATCATGGTGGGACAGTGTATTAAGCACTGGTTTTCTGACCAATAGGTCAATGGCTCAAACTCTCCAGCTGCTCTGGGGGCAAAATAAGTCTGCCTGCTCCCGTAAGGATTTACTGAAAAACCTCCTGGGAGCAGTTCTACTCAGCCCTGTAGGGTTAGTATAAATCAACATTCATTCAGGAGCAGTGGGTGGGTGACCAGCACAATCAAAGGACAGACATGCCAATCATAGCTCATTTCTCTAGCCTTTGTCTGGTCACTTCCCCTAGGACGCTACAGACCAGTTACATTAGCTATCTCCATTTAAGTAAGTCTCAGGGATACCAGTACACACCAACTACTCATTTGAACCAGGCTCCTCCCTCTTGAGAAAGAATTGTTATGACTATAACTATGACTAAAAAATTGATTTTTATGTATGCTACATTCATATTATATTCTTTAATTTTGCTAACCTCACTATTAGTTCTAATCAATTTTTGGAGATTCTGTTATTTCTACATGGACAATGATATAATCTGAAAAGGAAAAGCTTTTCTCTGCTGGCTTCCCAGTTGTGGATGACTTTTCTATCTTTTTCTTGCCTAATTGTACTGTGCAGACTCTCTGACACAATGTGGAATAGGAGGCTGAGCCCCGGTGGCATAGTGGTTAAGTGCCGGACTGTGGCCCATTGGCTTGGCGGTTCAAATCCAGCAGCAGCGCTTTGGGAGCAAGGCTGGGTAGCTCCCACGACCACCAGAGTACAGTAATTCTCAAAAAACAAACAAACAAAAAACAATGTGGAATAGGAACACAGAGCACCTGCATCCTTGTCATGTTCCTGGTGACGGGGGAAAATGTTCAGTGGTTCACCCTTCAGTCTGATTTGATGTCGCTCCCCTTTATCAGGTAGAGGAAGTTCCCTTCTGTCAACTTAACAACAGTTTCATCAGGAGTGGGTATTAAATTTTGTCAAAGGGATCAGTTGAGATAATCATGTGTTGTTTGCTATGGATACTGTTATATTTTTTGTCAGAGGTATCTAGTTTGAATTTGGTTTGGACCATTCTAATATAAATATGAATATATATAAATAAAAAATATCTATGTATATATATATCCCAGAATCACATCATTGTTAGAGCTCAGGGAATGTTAATGAGATCTGGCCTCAAATCCTTTGACCTAATTCAAAAATACACTAATAATCAAATTCTGAAGGGGTCAGAGTAAGCTTGTAAAAAATCATTGGGAGGCCAAAAGTTAAGTGGCTTTGGGAGAACAAAGGGTCTCCTCTCCAGGGGATCTCCAGGTTTCTCCCATGGTTTTCATGGACATGTAAATTTGGATCGTTTTCTCCTTTTCCACTCTTTTCCCTTCAATCCTTCCTCCCAAGCCAAACATTTATGCTATCTTGTCGGAGATGAGATTTGTACTGAAGGACAAAACACAAAAATTCATTTCAAACATGCTGTTTCTGTGAGCTTTTGGTTTTTCAGGGAATCATATTGGAGGAAGGGTACGTAGGAGAGCTTTGGGTACACAGCAAGGAAGAAGATTGAATGGACTGTAGTCCTGGTGTTGGAGATAGTAAGATCTCAGAGAGAAACTATAGAGAAGACTTCCGGAGAACTGGTCGTTTGTCTGGGCACACACAGTGTTAGAAAATTCACCCCATTCAAACCACAGCGCTGTCTGCCTTTGAGATGTCAAGAGGCTTAGAGGGTGATACCTAGTTCGTTGACATGTGCCCAGAAGAGTATCCATCTGTTAACAAGTTCTAAGGTAAAATTTGTTGAAGAAAGGAGTGAAAACTAGTGGAAGATATCACTAGTAGACACACTCAAAAATCTATGCTAAGAAATTTGGAGGACATCTACATAGAAACTGACCTGGAGAGTTTATAGTTGTGTTGTGGGCATTCTTTTAATTAAGATGGGTTCCATTATTTGGCTTTTTGAATGCTTTATCAATCTCACTTTCTGGGGCTACATCCCACTGGGTCAGACGGATTTACTATGTGGTTGACTTTGATATGATATTTTTTTTTGTTTTAAAATATTGTATAAATTAGAGATTTTCCTCTGTTTTGGGTTTGGGTAAAGCTGGTCTTATAGATTAACATGGGAACTATTTCCCCTTTTCAAAAGTTCTACTCAAGAACTTGTTTTCTTCTTATCTTTGATGTTTGATAGAGTCCTATCCTGAGTGTGTGTCTGTATTCTTCAAGGCCTGAAACAGAGTGTAACAGACTCTCCCTCTCTTTGGGCCCTGAATATCAGTCCACTCAGTCTGTCTCCCATGGGGATTGTGCCTGCCCTTCTCCCGGAAGGAAGAATGTTTTTACCATCCTCCAGTCTTCAAAGGAAAGAGAGAATAAAGGGATGAGATGAGGGACAAGACTGGAAGCATTACATGTTGATTCATGCCAAAAAAGAGAAACTTGAGGGGAAATTCACATGCATAAAATTAGCTACTTTGAGTGTACAATTCAGTGACAGTAAAAGGAAAGCATTTTGCTTGTCTGGCTATCTTATTCTAAATTCATTTTCATTCCACTAAAATGACACTGTTTCCCCACTTATCAGCTATTTTCTATCCCTATCTCCCCAATCTCAAGTAAACACCAATCTTTGTTCTCTCTATGGATTTACCTATTCTGATTATTTCATATAAATGGACTCATTTAATTTGATCTTTTGTGCCTGCTTTCTACCATTTAGTTGTCATAATATTCCAAGGTTTATCTACATTGTAACATGATTCAGTACTTGACTCCTTTTTATGACTGAATAATATTTGATTCTATGAATGTATGACATTTTATTTATTCACCCATCTATTGGTGGATGTCTGGGTTACTTTTACCTTTTGATTATTGTGTATAGTTTGCTATAGTTATCCATGTACATGTATTTGTGAGAGAACCTGTCTAAGGACTTGGAGTACTTCCAAGACATGGAATTGCTCGATCCCTTCGTAAGATTCTATTCAACTCGTTCAGGAACCACCAACTGTTTCCTAGAGCAGTGGTACCACTTTACTCTTCTATCAGCCAGAGGTGAGGGTTCCAGCTTCTCCATATTTTTACTAATGATTATCTATTGTAATGACAATCGAAGTAAATATGAAGTCATATTTTATTGTGACTTCAATTTTGCATTTTTGTAATTAATATTGAAGTCAAACACTTTCCAAATAGTTGTTGGTCATTTGCATATCTTCTTTGGGGAAATGTCTACTAAAGGTCATGGCTCATATTTTGATCAGACTGTTTTTTAGTGGCTGAGGTGGAGGAAATTTTTTAGATATTAACTGATTACCATATTTATGTTTTGCAAATACTTTGTCCCTTTCTGCAGACTGTCTCATCACTTTTTTGACAGTCTTTTGATGCAAAAGCTGTTCTAATGTTAATGAACTCCAATTTATCAATTTTTTCTTCTATTGTTTGTGTTCTTGGTATCATATCTAAGAATTTATTACTATATCCAAGAAATGAGTAATTACCTCTATGCTTTCTTCTAATTGTTTTACAGTTTTAGCTCTTATAGGTAGATCTTCCTATCTATTGTAAATTAATTTTTACATATGACTTAAGGTATAGGCCCAACTTCATTGTTTAGCCTGTGGGCATTCAGTTGTTCCAGCATTCAAGTGAATACATTTTATGTCACTTTGATTATTTTTTACCTATAGAAAAATACTGTCTATTAGAAATCTTTTTTAAAAAGTTTCATTGACACATTTTAATATTATAAAACTTAATCATTCAGGGAGTTCCAGTCAAGATGGTGCCAAGGTAAGCGGCCCATATGGGGAGCTCTGATGAGTCTGGTGTCTGGGAAGTCAAGTGGAAGTGTTCTGATGAGTGGAAAGGCCTGGGATCCTCCTTGTTCAGGATTACCCTGCCCTACATCTGCTTTATTTCAAGCCCTGCATATCTGGATCCATATATCACAGGTTTTCCTCCAACTGGGCAACCTTTGTGGGCCTCACCACCAGCCAGTGCCTCCCTCACCCCCATGTAACCCCTGGCCTGGTAAGATATGACAAAATAACTTATAAATTATCAAGAGTTCACGAGGGAGGGGGGAGTGTAAAGGGACAAGAAAAATGAGAAGCTGATACCAAGGGCTCAAGTAGAAAGCAAGTGTTTTGAGAATGATGAGGTCAGTAAATATACAAATGTGCTTAACACAATGGATGGATGGATGGATTGTGATAAGTGTTGTATGAGCTCCCAATAAAATGATTTTTTAAAAATTTATTCAGTCATATTACGAAGAATTGTATAATCATGATCACCATAAATTTCAGAACATTTTCTTCTTGGGCTCATTGTGGTTAGCACCCTACCTTTCCCCATCCTCCCCTGCCGTGCCCCTTGGTAACTGGTAATCCAGATACTGACTCTTTGCATTTCTTCATGGCTTATGTGGGGGTCTCTTTAGAGAAATAAACCCTGTGGCCTATGCTGAGTTCTCTTGAGAAGTTAGAAAAATGACACATATATGTATTTTTATTGAGAAATTTATATCAAGAAAGTGTTCACACACCTATCCCAAATTTCATAAATGGAAAATCGCACAAAACAAAAACAGAAAGCAAACAAGCAACAACAACGATGGAACAAAACAGAAAAGTCTCAGTCACAATGAAACTATGAAGCAGAGTGAAGCGAAAAAAGAGGAAGCCACTTTAAAATAGGTCAAAAGGGATCAAATGATAATGTGTTACACTTTAACCTCACGACATCTGCCACCATCTAGTTTACAATGCTCTCTGTCTGGTAGCAAGGATATTCACATTTCTAGACCACCATCATTCACTGGAAGCTTAATATCGTGAGAACTATACAAATGGATTTTGTCATCCATTGTCTTCTCCAAATCCAGAGTGTCCAGAATTTAAGCTCTGATAGCCTTCCTTCCTTCGGATTTGTATTTTATTATTTACAATACTTAGATCACACAGGCTGGTGAATTTCTTCCATGTGGACTTGCTTTTTGTAGCAGACTGCTTATTTTCAGACAAATCTTTTATACCCAGAACCCTCCAAATACCCTGACTAGAGTCCGTTTCTGAGGTCAACAGGGCCTGGGTATAGAAAACCACCACTCTGAGATGTGAGGAACATTCCCCTGATGGAATTACTCATATTAAAAAAAAATGCTTCATCAATTTGAGAAATCCTTTCTAGGGATTATCATGCAAAATTAAATATCGGTTTCCAGTGTTTTCATGAATTAGTGCCTTATATAAAACAGATGCACATATACGTACATCCATATGTAATAGTAAATAAAAGTTGAATATTACAAAATGTAATATTTGTATAAACAGTGTGTGTAGATTACTAAATGGCTTTTTAAAGTGTGTGGGAAAATCCCATTATCTTCTAATTAACTTTTTCTAATAACTTTTCAAAGTCTCCTCGTCAGAGAAGCTGTAGTGGTAGGATGATGAAACACTGCACTGCTAACCAAAAGGTTAGTGGTCCAGCCCATCTAGTAGCTTGGTTGGAGAAAGACCTGACTGTTCAAGACATTTGTATGGGACAGATCCATTCAGTTAGATGGGGTTGCTGGGAGTTTCCTAAAACAGAAATTACACAATTATACACTTAGTGAATTTTGTCAGAGGAAGACAAAACTACAAATTTTCAAGGAAAATGTTGAATAGTTTATAGCTTATGAATGTCTTTATTTATTACCGATATACTCACATATAAGTTGACCTGAATATCAGCTGAGGCACCTAATTTTACCACAAAGACTGTATAAAATGTCCTAAAAATGCAGCTTATACTCAAGTATATATGATAGTCAACTAAGTACCACAGACTCATCAACAGAATGCCCTCCATGCATAGCAATAATTACATTCAGTCATCGTTGAGATCTTGTCAACTTTTAGCCAGTGAAAAACCCTTAGTTTTACATATTTTCTCTGATTTAGTTATTAAGAAGCTTTATCTGTCAAAGAAAGAGTATAATATGGTTTCCAATAGTTTGTGGTTTATCACTCATATGTAGGTTTAAGATGCAAGAACTTCCATTTGAATTGTTGGCCTAGACCTCACAAATGTTAGGGCTGGACTTGATCAGATGCCAGTTGCTCATTTGTGAGAAAGACACACCACACATTAGTCACTGGTCTCAAGCCCAAGGATTGCCACCACACTTATAGGCATCTCCCACATACAGTCACCACCTGTATTGCACCTTGACAACTCTCCTTGAGAACTATGGGCTGTACCTTAAAATCCTGCAGTGGTCCTCCTTGTCTGTTTAATGCTTGCTGACAGTGAAGGGGAAATTCTCAGGGCAATGTCAGGGAACACAATTCAACAGTGGAGCATCCTAACCCAGCAAATAACTATAAGCCTTTCCTTTCTCCAGCAAACTTTGACTCGTGTCTTCCACATCACCTGCAGTTAGTAGCTTCCTACCCATCGTGACCCTATAGGATGGACCAGGCCTGCCCCATGGTTCCCAAGGCTACAAGATTTACTGAGGCAGATGGTCACAGTTTTTCCCCATGGAGTGGCTGATGGATGACTAGTTAAATCTAAGCCTTTCCATTAGCAGCCAAGCATGTAGCCACTGCCCAACCAGGGCTTCTCATATCCACCCATTTTATCAACAACCCCCCCACACTCTGCACTTCTCCAAGCCCACCAGCATTAAATTATTTTTATTACAACCTTTCCTGATGTATGCAGAATTTTATAAGTTAACGCCTTATGCCTATAGTTATTATCCAACTGTAAAGCTCAATAAGCTTTCTAAATTAAATACAAGTAAAATTGCAAAACTAATAAAAAGCAAAGCCAGAAACATTAATTTAATGTGATGATGCCTTGTGACAACCAAATTGGAAATGTTGAGTTCCAGTATGAAGCTATATTTCGGGGCAATTTTTATTTATTGTGTTGCTATGTCTTAAATTTAATAATATTTTTACAGAGAGTGTCCTATGAAAAATTACTTTTAAATAGCTTTTGTTTCTTCCTTCAGTAGAATCAGAACTCATATTTAGCTGATACTCTGGCCTTGAGCATCAGTTTGAGCAAGGCTCTTCTTGCAATCTGTTAGCTGTCTAGTTATACGTGGTTAGGACCTATATTACAATAGTATATGTGCCCCCTCTCCACTTATCAATGTGATTGCATTTCAAAGACTAGATTGTTATGTGGAAATGGATGCTATGTAAAATGGAGGATGATCACTTCACCTAATCATCTCACCATCGCTATGAACATCCTGTTGGATCCCATTTGAGGCCACTGGCATCATCACCCCATGCTGCCTCAGAAGAGCTCAGGCCCCACTGCTTCCTAAATGGGAGACTAATCCCTCCCATCTTGCAGATCCTGGGTGGCCCATGCATTCTCCCTCTCCCCATCCCCAGACTCATCTCCTTCTCCTGGCCTCCTTGTATTTTTAGGATGGGTGCCCAGACTCAATTCCTCAATGACTACAGAATATCATTGGAGGTTTAGCTGGGGGCAGGAGGCACCCTGTGAATGGGTGCGAGGGCCTGCTTGACACACTGGGTTCCCCACCAGCCCCTCACCCCAGCCTCCCTCGCTCTTGATGAGTAGCTCTGCCATGCCCACATGTCCCCAGGAGAATTGACAATCCAGAGCTTCCTCCAGTGCTGTGATAGCCACGCCTAACTTCTTCTCTATCTTAAGTTGCAACTACTGCTGGCCACTTACCTATTATTCCCAATCCGCCCAGGTAGCTTGCACCCTCAAGGAAGCATAAGGGACTTCACAGGTGCCAATCAGTAATTCTGAGATTCTGAGACTCCAAGAGTCCTGTCTCAGGGCTCCTTTTTAATTCTGTCCATGCTGTCCTTGCTGCCTCCCATGGCCAGACCCAGAGATCTCGCTTTCTCCTTGGCTCCAAGAGTAACCTTCCTTCAAGACTGCTGATATCTGTAGACAGATCCCTGTGGACACCAGGACCAAGTAGGCATCATTTCATTCCTTTTTGCTCCATTCTAACCCTCTTCCCACCCTGCCTGACTCCCTGATACTTCCAGAGAGATAGCACCACCCTAAAGTGAAATACTATGTAATATGAGCTTTCTTTCTATGTCCATATGGGGTATGCCAGCCAGGAACCCAATTGGGGACCTGGATTTTTGTTAGTGCCAGATAGGTGTTACTGTGCAAAATAGGCAGGAATTATTTTTTTAACTATTGTTATAAATGAAAAATGTTGGATCACAAAATAGCTGACCGGTGAGTAGTACTATAAGTGTAATTCCATTATATTTCTGAATTCTGAGACAGACAAAACAAACAAACCAAAAACAACCTTGAATACTTTCAAATACTTTTATGGCTAAAAATTGAGATCCATGCAATGAATATGATGTTGATCCTGAGTGCCATGACCCAGCTTCTTGTTAGTTCTTGTTAGTTCAACTGCCTGTATTCTCTGCAATGGTTCCTCCCACAGGTGTAGTCTCCTAATTGAAATACTTCAAAATCCAGTCAACATGACCAGACAAAGTGTAAATGTGGAGTCCAGTGGGCATGGCATGATTGAAGATGACCCTCTTCTTCTTTTTTTAAAGATAATTTATTGGGACCTCTTACAACTCTTATTACAATCCATGCAGCAATTATATCAGACATATTTGTACATATGTTGCCATCAACCTTTTTTTAATCTTTTGGATTTTTATTAGAGATTTTGTATAGTTTCTCATTTTCCATTTATTTATTGTTTTTTAAAGGACATTCTTTTGTTTTTTTAAATATTTTTCTGATACTAAATGCACATGTATACTTCTACAGTTAATTTTTTGTTTGCTTATCTTTTAAATCATTTTATTGAGGGCTCATACAACTCTTATCAGAATCAACACATACATCAATTATATGCAGGCCATGTTTGCACATTTGTTTCCCTCATTCTCAAACTATCCTCCTTCTATGTAAGCTCCCGATATCAGCTCCCCACATTTCCCCTCCCAACCCACTCCCCCTTCCTCATGAACCCTTAATAACTTACAAATTGCCATCATTCTTTTCTAGACATTTACTTTCTATTGTGCCCTTGGGATCAGCTCCTCTTTCTTTCCCTCCTGCCCTCTCCCCACACTAGTGACCCCTTGATAGATTATATATTTTTATTATTTTCATATCTCACACTGACAACTGTCTCCCTTCTCTGGTTTCAGTTGTTCTTCCCCCTGGTGGGTGGAGGGTGGGGATGGGGTTGTGGTTATGTGCCATTCATGTAATCAATACCTCCTTCCTTCCCTCCACTCCTCTCCTTCCCCCTACTCTTTTGGTGTCCCTATTTCCATTCCTGTTCCTGGGTTCCGTGTGTTGTTAGCGTTATCTCTTGCTGACACCTCTGCACATGTTCCAGTCCAACCCAGAGTGGGAAGCAGCACTGGGGTCATAATAGTGGTGGGTGAGAAAGCCTCAAGGAACCAGCCATATGTTGCATGATACATCAGTGCTCTACTTGTCCTTTCCCTGCGACCTCTCTATGAGGGGATGTTTCATTGCCTACAGATGGGCTTTGTGTCTCTGCCCCAACCCCCTCATTCTCACCAATGCATTTTTGTTTGTTTATTGTTTGTTATGAGTCTTCTAAGCTTGTTATCCGGTCCTGATGACGTCTCATGATCGCACTGGCTGGTGTGCTTCTTCAATATGGACTTGTCGCTTCACTGTTGGTTGCTCACTTATTTAACTTCAAGCCTTTAAGACCCCAGACGCTACATCTTTTAATAGCCAGGCACCATCTACTGGAAGACGACTCTTTGATGAATCTCACCCTCTTGAAGAGTAGGTTTGTATACACACAGTTCAGTTTATAGATATGCACACACTCACAGCCATTAAGTCAATGCTGACTCATGTTGAAACCCTGTGGGTTTCCAAAGCTGTAATTGTTTGCATGAGTAGAAAGCCCAGGCTTTCTCTGTGGAGCTGCTGCTGGTTTTGAACTGCTGACCTTGTGCATTGTAGCCCAACGTGTAACAGCCTCTACACCAGTGTGCCTCGCCTATCTATCTATCTACTTAGCTATACTATTACATGTATAATAGTATGCATATGCTGTTTTTTTGGTGTGTGTGTGGGGGGGGGGGGATAGGAAGTCCTGGTGGGATAGGAAGTCCAGTCTTGCTCCTGGATTTAAACCGTCAACCCTGTGGGTCGCAATCCCACACACAACCACTAGGCCACCAGGGCTCAGCCCACGTATACTATTTTTGTGCCCTTACTTTCCCCAATACTATTTTATATATCCAAAAATAGATAAGTATGCATAACTATATTTATATACACATTTGTTTTACATATACATTTCTACATATACTATTATGCATTATACATGTAGTAGGGAAATTGGTGAAGCTCTTAGCTAACCAAAGACCCATGGAGTTTGGTTTGGGAGGTTTTGAATCATGGTCTTGAGAGATATCGCTATCAATTAGCCTACTATCATTTCTGAATACATCTGTTCTACCTCCAGGCTTTCTGGGTGATGACTGTGGTCTTAAAAGCTAGCAAGCAACCATCCAGGGACAGAAATTTATCTCCATTCACCAGAAGCAACAGAGTAAGGAGAATCAGGGAGCAGAGAAAGAAACAGAATGGTCCGATTGCCGCCATGAACAGCTAGCTGCATGCTTTGCCTTGAGTCCAGAAGGATTGGATGGCGCCCAGCTACCTTTACTGAATGTTTTGATAAAATATTATATAGGACAATCCTGATCCCAAGGGAGAAAAAATAAAATTTCTAAAAAAGTAGAATCTAAACTTTCTGAAGCCATGGAGGTTGACTGAACCCCTGAAACTACTGCTTGTAGATAACTTTTAAATTTTAAACCTTAAACCCAAATTATCTCCTGGTATCTTCTTTGAAGAAAAAAAAATAACTTATTTTATTATAAACTACTTTGCTTTGAGCCTTGTGCTCTTTTGAATAACCGTGTGGGATCAATTGAAAACAACGCATAAGATTGGAAGGGCAGTGTCTATGTTCTATGAATGCAGGCTGATGGAAGCATGGCAGCAGAACTTGAAAAACATAACTAACACAACCCTAAATTGAACATGGAGAGCCAGACTATAGTTAAAAAAATAAAAAACTATGAACAAATGCACTGCAGCCCGGATGAGTCGGCTGCTAAGCAGGACAGCAGCGGCAGCAAAAACACTTGGCCAGATAACATCCTCGACAGGCCGCATGTGGCCTGCATGCTGTAGTTTGAGGACCCCTGCTAGGTATGCAATACACAAAACTCAATCACCTTCAGGGTAACACAGGATCTCCTCTTAGGCAACCAGTTCTCAGAATGTGACCTGAAGACCCTTTGGGGTTCTCCCAAGTGGAAAGTACAGTCCCCCTGAGAGGAAATGCCCCTTGCTGTTGGCTCTGTGAGCATGCGCATGCGTGGAGCCAGCAGGAGCTCAGCCCGCTGCCGCAGGAACACAACGCCACAGTCTCGTCGGAGGCGCACAATCTGCCCCGTCATGGAGTCATCCTAAAGAGGTAGGTGCGGTGTCACTTGAGCATGACTGCAGCATCTTTCCAGCATTCTGAGGGGCCCTGGGAAAGTTTGCATAAAGCGCCTGTGCTGCATGGCCAAGGAAGAAGTTCGCCAGCGGAAGACCCTTGCGGGCTCGAGTTATGCGCGAGTTGCGTAACTCAGTAACCCAGTGTTTTCCTAATCACCAGCACGTGCTGTTAGGACATTATGCATGGGGGAAAGATCCATTTACAGTCCAAGGTTAGGGGGCTGAGCCCCGGTGGCGTGAGGGGTTGAGTGCGGGACTGCGGCCCGCGGGCTTGGCGGTTCACATCCAGCGGCGGCTCTCAGGAGCAGCGCAAAATACAGAGTAGAACGGTGGTGTCTTACTGTAGCAGAAGCTAAAGCGTCTCGGAAAGCACAGGGGCGGTTCCACTGTCCTCTGGGGTCACGATGAATCGACACTGACTCCATGATAATGAGCCTGATCTGATCTTTGGAGACTATAAAAGGAGTCCTGGAAATAAAAAGGTTAATCACGCGACTGCGGAACTACATTCAAAACCCACTGAGCGGTTCTGTGGGAAGATACCCGGCAATCTGCTTCCATGAAGATGACGGCAGAGAAAACCTGAGAGGGCAGTTCTACTCTGCCGCCGTGGAGTCACTGCGAGGGTAAAAAGGTTCCTGACATGGCTTCAGATTCCACATTGTAACTATCGCAGTAGAAACTACTGTTTGTCAAGTTGCTATGAAGCATCAAAGACTATTCAAAATGATTTAAGAGGATCTTCATATTTTCCTCTTTTCCCTCGTACATATGTGTGTGAGGCTGAATGCTCTTCACACACAGCATATTGCAGAGTAAATGAAAAAACAAACATGAGCTCTATCTTTCAGCCAGGCGTTAAAGAGATTTACACACACACACACACACACACACACACACACACCAATACTAAAACAGTGTTACTCTTTTAACCAAGTTTTTATATGGTAACGATAGACATTTTTTTCCATAAGCATGTTGTTTATGTTAATATCCAATAGATTAGTTGTTATTGATCTAGGTAAATTATCAAATCAATGTTTAAAGGTTTTTCTTCATTTTAATTTGTAGCCTGGCAAATATTAATAGGTATGACTCACACAAACCTAAGTTTTTTTGCTCATCGAGAATATTTTTCTTTTCCTTTTTGAAAAAAAAAAGATTTTATTGGGGGCTTTTACAAATCTTTTCACAACCCATCCATCCATTGTGTCACACACATTTGTATATTTGTTACCATCATCATTTTCAAATCCTTTTTTCCACTTGAACCCTTGATATCAGTTCCTCATTTTCCCCTCTCTCCTCCACCCTCTCTCTCTCATGAACCCCTGATAATTTATAAATTATGATTATATTTTCATGTCTTATATTGACTGATGTCTCCCTGCACCCACTTTTCTATTGTCTGTCCCCCTGGGAAGGGATTATATGTAGATCATTGTTATAGGTTCCCCTTCCTTTCCCCCACCTTTCCCTTCCCCTCCTAGTATGGCTACTCTCATTATTGGTCTTAAGGTGGTTATCGGTCCTGGATTCTCTGTTTCTATCTCTTATCTGTACTTGCTCTAGTCTAGGCAGATTTGTAAAGTAGGATTGAGATCATGATCGTGGGCGGAGGGGGGGTGGGCGGGGCACATTTGAGAACTAGAGGGAAGCTGTGTGTTTTATCGGTGCTCTACTGCAAGAATTTGTGAGAGGTGTCTGAACTATGGGCTAAGGGGAGGCCTGGTGGCACAGTGAGTACGCTTTGAGCTGTTCCCCAGAAGAGGAGAGCTGAAGCCACCAGCTGCTCTGCGGAATAAAGAGGAGACTTTCTGCTCCCATGAGAAGTTACAATCTCAGAAACCCACAGGGACAGTTCTATGCTGTCTTCTAGGTTCCCTCTGGGCTCAACGGCAGTGAGTTTGGAGATTCAGGAAGTCATGCCTCACAGTGAACCAGGTGCTGCCTGCCCCTTTTATGCTGTGCTGATGGGGACAGAGCTGAGTCTTTATTATCGTCATCCAGACAAGCAAGAAGTCCAGCCACTACTGGCTGTCAGCATGAAACCCGTTGTCAGCAGGTCTGTTCAGACTGTGCTACTTAAAGGACTGTAAACCTTTGTGGAAAGCGACTGCCTCACCTTTCTCCCCAGGCCTGGCTGGTGGGCCCGACCAGCCACTTGTCAGCTGTCAGCCAGGTTCTGCACCGAGAGCCACCAGAGTTTTAACATGAGCTCCATCCTACAATGCGCTCTCTCTACTTGAATCATAGTCCTTCCAGGTTCACACATTCATTCCTGGAATCTGCTGCTGTTCCTCTCAATACCCTTGCAGTGAATCCTGAATGCAGTTATGCTCATTTCTGCTCTGGAGTTCGCAAAGTCCCTGGATAAGTATGTGTTTAGTTCCTAGTCAAAGCTACACCTCACATGAGGATGGGTAGTTTTGTCCAATGGAAATGGAAGCAAGGAGAAGCTCTCAAGGTCATCAGTTGAAATCCACTAGGCACTCCATGGGAGACAGATGCAGCAGTCTGCTCCCCTAAAGATGTACAACCTCAAAAACCCTTTGGAGTAGTTCTCCTCTGTCCCCTAGGGTCACCATGAATCAGAACCAACTTGAGGTCAAGGGATGGTGGTCTACAAGGATCGCCTGGGGACTCTTGCTAAAATGTGGATTCTAATATATATACCTGAGGTGTCAATGCAAATTCTTAACAGGGGGATTCGCTGGAATGCACTGGATGGAAGCCCTGGTTACAATTTTAGCTTGAGAGATCTGCCCTGACCTTTACACTTCCCCACATAGTGGTGTTGACTGAGTTTGGTGATCATGACCCAAAATGGGCTTCCCTGCTTGGTGGTGATTGACACCAACCTTCCTCGTGGTGTTTGTTAGCCTCCTTGTATCCAGTGAATTCATGCGCCCTTCAGTGGGATGAGGTAATCAAGGTCCTGCCACTAGACTCTGTTGGCAAGAACCACATCAATGAATGAAGGAAGGAGCCTGTTCAGATCACTTTTCCTAAAGGGGAAAAATTGATCAAGGGAGCCCAGAGTCTTCATGAATTTCCCGTTTGCCTTTTCAGTACAAATATTCTCAGTGCAAACATTTTCTTTTTCTTTTTTCCTTTATAAAACCTCAACGCTAAAGTCCATAGTGAGGCTAACTTTTCAAAATAATGACTTCAACTTTGAAGCAGCTCTTAGTTCAGTGAATTGATTTTCAATATTTCTGTCTGCTTCTAAGAAATTAATTGAGAGCAAATGTTAGGCATCAGTTCTATCTTCCTTGAACAGCTTATAAAAAGCATCTCCTAAAGTCATTCTAATTCTTAATAATGCCAAACAGAAGGATGCCTAATTAAGTGCTGTCAATGTGGACCAGTATCTCTCCATCTTCATCCTATAGGAGCTACCTCTAGGACAGCAGTTCTCGCCCTTCCTCATGCCATGACTCTGTCATACATCTCCTCCTGGAGTGAGACCCCCCCAACTATAACATTATTTTCATTGCTACTTCATAACTATAATCTTGCTACTGTTGTGAATCTTAATGTGAAATGCAGGGTGTGTTTTCATTGTTACAAAGTTAACATAATTAAAGCATAGTGATTAATCACAAACAATGTGTAATTATATATTGTGAATTATTTACGTGTTTTCCAAGAATCTTAGAGACCCCTATGACAGGGTTGTTCTACCTCAAAAGGGTCACAGCCCACAAATTGAGAACGGCTGCTTTATGAAATGTTAACAGGTTCACAGCAAAAATAAGCAAGTATATAAATGGAAACGTTTACTTTTCTAATCAAAACACTTTGGGAATAATTTATTTCTGCAAGGGTCTCCTCTTGGAAACTCACTCTCCAATCAGCACATTTAGATCCTCATAGTTTCCTTAAAGAAATTTCCTTGAAGAAATTCATTGTAATTTTAGCTAACCCAATGTTTCCCAAGTATACATGGACACAAGTAAGCTTTTGTTTTTGCCTCACATGTTCCCAAATCCTAGTTTGGGTTTATATATATATATATATATATATATATATACAGTATATGTATATATATACTGTGTATATATCAGTATATATATACTGTATATATATATATATATATATATATACTGATGTGTATTTGGGGCAAATGTGCAATTTTTAAGATTATGTAAAACTGAAACGGGACAAAATAATGCATATGTTTTCTCCTAGTAAGTTCTTAGAAAACAGAGTGAAATGAAGACGTGTGTAGGGAGTCCTCAAGATCAATACCTGTGAGTAAATTAAGACAGGACCGAGCAGAGGAAGGAGTTGAACCTTGCAGCCACAACAAAGGTCTTCTGTGTCTCTGACGGTCAGTGGGAAATGAGGAAGACCCTAAAGGAAAGGGCCTGGCACATGGGCTGCAGCAATGAACTCAACCTGTGAAGATGGCACAGGGCCAGGCAGCATTCTAGTCTTTATACTTTCTTAAGGGTCTGCACCAACTCTATGGCATGGATCAACAGTAATAGCCACAGGTCCGTGTGAAAAGGTAGGATAGTCTTTCAGAGGTGTACTACCTTGAGGTCACGGAACCAGGCATCGGCAGCCCTCATCATCACCCATCCTTCAGGACACAAGTGGTCTTGGACCAGGTAACTTTCTTCAATTTCAATTATCCAGAGATTCAGCAGAGCATCATCAGTAGTGGGAAGACTGAGTGGTTCAGTCCTATAAGGGACACTTGGAGGACAATCATGACGCCAACTTGAATCAATTTGTAAGTTCTGGAAACAACTCTTCTAGCATCCTGATAGTAATTTTTCTTGAGAAAATGTATAAGAAAATGAGAATATCTATAGTCCTACCACTGTAACGCTTAACAAATTTGCAATAGATGTTCCTCTCTCCTTTTTATACTACCAATTCTATATCCCTTTCACCCTCACTCTAGCCCTCCAGTTGATTTGAGGCTTTATCTCTATGAGGTCCAAGTCGTGTGGACAATGCTTGTCTCAGACATGAATGGTGCACTTCCCATTTCCTTAAAAACTGGCTAAACGTGTTCTCTGTCTGCTATGTGACAGGAGCCCTACCTTCTCCTGAAGGTGGCATCAATTCTATTCTGGGATAATGGTTCCTTTCCTTGCCTACTATTTCCTTCACACAAGGAGTCAAAGTGATTTATCAACAGTCATAATGAAACATTTAATAGGACCCTTGCTGGGTTCCCTAGTGGAAGAACTTCTTTGCTGAGAACCAGAACCTCGGAACCATAAAGCCCAGAGTTACGGAAATGCGAAATCTACAAGTGGGTTGGTTCTAGGAGTGGTAGCCAATTGAACAATTCTTTTCTCTCTCTCTTGGTTCTAGACCCATGGGCTCTACCTTTTGAGGATATAATCCTTTTTAATGGTAATGGATTTAGAGTAATGTTCTTCAAAGTTTGATTGTAAGACTACTTTAAGGGCTGAGCCCCAGTAGCGTAGTGGTTGAGTGTGGGACTGTGGCCCATTGGCTTGGCAGTTCAAATCCAGCAGCAGCAAGGCTGGGCCTCCCACTCCCCCCGAAGGGCAGTGATGCCCCAAAGACTATTTTATACCACTAAAACTCATTGAGGACCCCCATAAAGCTTTTCTTTATGTGGATCATTATGATGAATACTGTTAAATATTGAATGTCCTTCTGAAAATATGTGTTTTAAATTCTAAACCTTAACCTCTATGCTTATGATTAGAATCCAATTTAGGAGTGGATTTTGTTGTTATTCTGCCAATGAAGCAGTATTAGTGTAGAATGTGTTTTAAGTCAATTTATTTTGAAGTATAAAAGCAGATTAAGCAGGTAAGCACAGAGGGGAAGATGTGTGCCATGTGATTGCCAAGGAACCTTTAGGAATAAAAGCTAAAAATAGACAAGGACCTTTCCCCAGAGTTGACAGAGAGAGAGAGAGAGAGAGAGAGAGAGAGAGAGAGAGAAGCAGAGAGAGTCTTTATCTAGAACTGGTGCCCTAACTTCAGACTTGTAGCCTCAGAGATTGTGAGAGAATATATTGCTTTTATTCAAGGCACCCAGTCATAGTATTTCTGTTATGGCAGCTCTAGGTAACTGGATAGAAGACAAATACTGGATTAAAATTAAAACTGAGAAAACTTTAATTTAAAAACATGGATTTTCATTTGAGATCCTGGTTGGGAATGCATTACATGAGATCCATCCTAAAGTGTCTGCTTGTGTGAACAAATTAAAGAACATAATCAAGGATAGAACTCAGTGTGTGAATTTTCCTTGCCTTTTACAACACCTAAATGTTAAAAGAAACTAAAATGTGTGGTAAGTTAGTAAAATTTGGGTCAGTTTAATGGGACATGCTTCCTTATTTACTGATTAATGTCTTTGTCGACCATTTGAAAGGTTAGTCACTTTTTGTGTAATCTGCCTAGACAGAAAATATTTTCTGTCCTACCAGAACAATTCTTCTTCAAATCACATGTTGATTTGAATATGCCCTTGATTATTTGAGGAGTGAAGAAGTGTCTTGCTTCTGAAGATCAGAGTTTTTATATTACCTTCTATTAAAATGGTTCTTGTTGCTACTTTGGTTAAATATATCACCAAATACCATTTCTCCTGCACCTTCAGGTCTACCTTAATCAAATATCCAAATCTCCTCTAATAACGTGTTTTAGCATTTTATTGACATATATTTCATTTACCTTACAATTCAGTGATTTAAATATATGAAATAGAATTGTACAATCATCATCATGATGCATTTTAGACTATTTTCTTCATTCAAGTACTCATTACCCCACCATCCCATGCCTAAGCCCCAGGAATGATGAACCTAGTTACTGTATCTATAGATTTACCTACCTGGATTTCATGTAAAGAAAATCATACTGAAAAAAACAATAGTGACAACAAAATATGGATAACTTTATAATTTTTCCCTTCCCAAAATCAGGTCCCAAATACAGAAAAAAATAAAATAAATGTTTGGGATGTCTTTTACATCCAATCTCTTTTGAGACTTCCCCTATGGCCCCTGGAAAATTACACCGATTTGGTTTTTCACCTTATAAAAAGAGACATACTAAAAATAATTAGGGTCCTTTGATATGTTACTATTAGACAGTTTGGTGGGGATCATTGTCAACACAAGAGATAGCCTGCCCTAAGTTAAATCTGCACTAGCAAAATATTAATACAAATATTCCAGAAATAGCCCTTTTCATAGGAAGCCCTGGGAGAATTGTCAATGCCCTCATTTTCATAACATGCTTTTAATATCAGAGACTGACCCAAACTGTCAAGTTTTCCTGTATCCATCAGAATTCTGGTAGTGCTTTGTCTGATATTAGATAACAGTATAGCACTAGTCATAATTTCATTTATTCTTGAAAATGTTAGCTTTTCTGTAGCCTTATTGTTTTAGTTTGAATTGAGTATCTGCTACATAAGTGGTTTTCAAATGAGGATACCCATTAGACTTAACTATGAAATTTTATAAAAATACAGATGTCCAGGACTTAGGCCAGCTTTACTGACTCTCTTAATCATTGGTACATTCTTGGTATACTTTGTAGATCAGTGTCAGACATATGGGTTAATGTTGGACTTATGGGCTTGGATTGGACTGGGTTGGGGGTCTTCATGTATACTTACTCTTTATATAAAACTCTCTTATACACATATGTGTTTCTGTGGATTTGTTTCCCTAGTTTACCCAGACTAACACATTATGGTTCCTTGGGGGCAGGGTACTGGAAAAACAAATTATAAGATGGAAAGTAGATATTTGTTTGACCTCATGGTAGTATCTCTTCTTTGGCTAGCCAGGGGTCAGAACAAGACACACTGTTGACTTGGTTGTTTTCTGGAAAGAATATATAAAGTTAAGGTTCCTATTTAAAATGGCAAAAATGAATGCGATTAATGTATAGTTTGAGCTCAGGGGTAGAAACTGCCATTTGAATTTCTCAGAAATGATGCTGCTTAAGGAAAATGACTGACAGAAGGTAAAAATGCCTGACAAAAAGGCTGGATCTGATATAATGCCATGAGACCTAATTCCATATTTTTATATAAGTAGAATATGTTAGATAAGGATCTAGATAAGCTAGGTAAGGACTGAACTTAACTGCTTTAAGAATTTAATTTAGTATCTGATTCTATTTTTTATTGATACTGATTTCTTTTGCTTATTATTGACATGATTTAGAGAAATATTTCTTTGGGAAGTAGAAAATAGAAAGTGTGTAAGCCCACTTGCTTTCGGCCAAAATTTGATCTTTAGATGGATTAGGGCACACCTGGAAGGAAGAGTGCAAAGAGATTAGCACCACCCAGTGCTTAGGAGTACTCAGGACATTAGAAGGTGAAGAGATATAGGGATTGCTCACAGATGGAAGGAAAAAAGGAACTCTTTAGATTTGAAGTTTCAACTGTTGTGGTCTTTGTCTGCAGCTGGAAAAAATCTGGAACCATGAAGAAAACTTCTCTCTAGGACTGAACATTAAAGAGAGCCTGTGGACAGGCTGAAATGCTTGTTGGGTGACCACCTGGACCCACTTGTTGTGTGGAAGTGGGAGAAATGCAGCAATAGAGATGCATTGAGTCTGGCCACTAACACCTGTGAACTTGGTTTACAGGAAAAAGACACGACAAAAACAGGTTGATTGGTCTAAAAATCATGACTTGGCATGACGGGGTTAGGTTTGTTGAGTAGGTTTGTTGAATATTTGTGACGAGTCCATGGTCAAAAGCAGTTCTCAATCTGTGGGTCGTGACCTCTTTGGGGGTCGAACGACTCTTTCACAGGGGTCATCTGATTCATAACAGTAGCAAAATTACAGTTATGAAGTAGCAATGAAAACAATTTTATGGGTGAAGGTTCACCACAACAACACAAGGAACTATATTAAAGGGTCATGGCATTAGGAAGATCGAGAACCACTGGTCTAAAGACAAGATGACCAATGGGCACCCTGGGGAGGCTAAGTTTGGCAGCCCACATTGAGTTGACCAGAACCTGAACAGATGAAGAGAAGTTATTTGATCCTATAACCTGGTGCATACTGCTGCAGACTTTATGGATGGCCTGTCCTGCTTTGACTTTGCTTATGGAGGCAGACTTCATAAGATACCAACTGGAATGAAGATTCTTCACTCTGAAAAATATGATTATCTCCTCAGAGAACTGGATTGATGTAAGTGGGAAGTATAGAAGTTAGATACCAAAAATTGGTGAGGATAGAGACATGAAGTGTTTGGCTTACAAACTTTCATAGGTGGGGGAATATATTAATAGGATTATAGGATTAAGGTGTAGGTGGCATTACTTTTTTTTTCTTTCCAGCACTGCCCTGGTGGGAGTAGGAAGCCCAGCCTTTCTCCTGGAGAGCTACTGCTGGATTTGAACCATCAACCCTGTGGGCCACAGTCCCGCACCACACACAACCACTGTGCCACCAGGGCTCAGCTTGTGTAGGTGTTACTTTACTGCAATTGTTAGGCTAAATAATTGTGTACTGGTGCCAAGTTGACAAGGGGTGGGTTGTGCTAGTTAAGGTTTATTGTGCCCACCTGGCCAATAAACCCATGTGGAATTAATTGAAGGGCAGTTTAATTGAACAGTGGAGAGATAAATGTCTCAGCAAGTCTCACCCTTCTGATTCTCTGGTCTTTTGTTCTCTGATGGTCAGACCAGTGTGTGGCTGTCTTGGCTAGTTCTCTGCCTCAGCTCACAAGGCTCACTTCCTGAGAGACATCCTTGAGGAGAAGCCACATGGACCTACCCTGGTGCAGTCCTGGGTTCCGGAGAAGCCACATGGAGACCCCTGCCAGTACTGAGATGCTTACACTTCCACTGGATTCAAAGACTTTCTACCCACTGGCCTATGATCATTCTGTTTTCGGCATCTGTTTTGCAAGTGGTTTGTGAATTTGAGGAGGATTTTGTAAATCAGTGTTGGACATATGCGTTGGTGTCAGACTGGATTGGGATGCTTTATTAATGTACACTTACCCTTTATATAAGTCTTTCTCTTATACACATAGGAGTTTCTGTGGATTTGTTTGCTTAGTTTACTCAGACTGAAACAGTATATGATTCCTTTAATATTATTATATGTTATGCCTCAGGATTATCTTGTTATACCTCGAAATTTTTCCTCTGTGAGCATCACATGTGGCATTTCCTGACTTCTCTGAAAAGAGACTTAACTATTATTCTTAGAGATAAGTAGTCTAAGCATTTCTTTTGAAATGGTCCTATTATCTTGTTTTTTATGCCACAGAAGCAGTGAGATTTTCTTGTTAGTAATAATTGCTAATAAATTAATCACAACCATTTTCTCTGTCACCTAAGATAGTTTTTTTTTTGAATAGTTTTTGTTAATTCAGATGTTTGCCTAAAGTTCTTCTCAGAGTCCTCTGGGAAAGGACAGCCTCAGATACTGGTAATTACAGCCACTTCAAAGAGTCGACTCCCGGATACCAGCATCTGATGTTTTATTTAGACAATTTTGAGACCATAGGATTGCATTGAGTTGAGATTTCCAGAACTCGGTTCAGTTGTAAAGCCTAGAATTTCATGAAACTGCATGCTCAAGATCAGGGATTTGACCAGGTTCATTTCAGTTGGACCCACTGGGAATTTATATTTCTCCCTGAGTTATACTGAATCAGAATTTACATTTAAACAAGATTCCCAAGAGGAATCAGCTTTGACTCAAGAAGAGAAGAATGAGGCTCTGTACCTTACAGGAAGGAATAACCAAGCATTTATGGACATATTCTTAAGCGCTCTGCATAGGCAAACCCAGGTCTGGTGGCTTCCAAAGACCTGACTCTTTTCCTCCTTCTCAGCTCTGTCTTCACCATTGAGTAGTTGAATGCCTTCATGGAGGGAATGGTTTTTAAAAAGCAAATAGCTATAAGCAAAAAGGGCTGTCATTGGGATGCCAAAGGTGCCAGGTGGGTGAGAGGAACTTCATGAAAGAGGTAGCATTTGAGATGAGCCTGAGGGATGACAGGGTTTTAAAGATCTGAGATTAGAAACCAGACAGCAGGATCAGCCAGGGAAGATAGGAGGAGGAGTGTTGGTACAGAGGCCCGAGAGAATCCAAGTATGCCTGGGGAACTGAGAATAACAGCAACCTCTCTTTGATAACAATTTCAATAAAATAATGCAACTTTAAGGGTGGTGTGGGATTATGCACTAGAGAGCTCATAGAAGCAGAGAAGGCTAGTCGAGACTATATGATGCAAGCCTTGTCTGGTGGGCTCAGGACTGTAGCTATCCTGGAGAATGGCCAGTTTACATCTACTGTGAAGATTCGGTTAGCAGGGAAAGTCTAGATGCAGGATGGCTAGATAGGGGACTGCTGGAGTGAACAGGTGCTCTCAGGGTCCTCATCTTGCTACACATAGAGTGACCTGGATATGTTAAAAATGTGGGTCCCAAGGCCCCACTCCCCAGGGATCCTGATTTCATTGTTCTACAGAGGTTGTGGGCTTCTATTTCTCAGCCCAAGTGGAGAGGGGACCCTGTGATGCTGACCAGGAGAAAGAAGTGAGGGTAGTACCTTTTCACCTCCAGGCAAAATTTTGGACTATTATTTCTCCTTATCTAATTTTTCTGAATTTCTTTCCTACTTGCATGTCATTCTTTGCATGTGTGTGTGTGTTTAAATTATTGCTAAGGTTCCTCACAGTAGAACCCTTATTTCATCATCCTGTTCTATCCTCCAACAGCTACAAGCTCACAAACTGAGTATTTCCCCCATGATTCAAGTATTTCCCCCATGATTCAAGGACCTGCCACTTCCTCAGACAGCTGCTACTACATAGATACAAAGAGGGGCGCCAACTGATTAGACTAATTCACAGGGATATAGGACTTACTGGTGACCCATAACCCAAATTAGGGTACCTTGTTTTTTCAGAATTGTTAAACAATTTTATAAATCATTTCATTGGGGGCTCATACAACTCCCATCACAATCAAAACATCCATCCATTGTATATCAGGCGTACCTGTACAGCTGTTACCATCATTCTCAAAACATTTTCCTTCCATTAAGCCCCTGACATCAGCTCCTCATGCTAACCACAGAATCAGTAGTTCAAGACCACCAGCCACTCCATGGGCAAAAGACAAGATCTTGTTCTACCCCTCTCAAAAGTTAGGGGAAATGTTTAACACTTTTAAAGAAATAATATCACTTACAGAAAAATAAAGATTCCCTATATACTTCTAATTTTTTCCTTGATTTACCAAATTTTTAAAAATGTACTTTCCTACACACCCTTTTCTGAATAGTTGGTGGCAAGCATTTTCTAAAGCCCTTCAGCATGCATCACCTAAGAACAAGGAGACACAGTGAAAATCCACACACAAATAGCAATAAGTCGCTCTTGCCAGGGCTGTCAAGTCAACGTGACACCTGTAAGCACTGCTTGCCTCTGTGTTGTCCTTGTTCTGATAGTGGAGGCCATTGCTGCAGCCACTCTCTGTTGCAGCTCATTGCTGCAGTCAATTGTCCAGCCGAGAGCCTTTCTCTTCTCCATGGCCCCTCTACTCTAAGAAGCCTGATGTCCTTCTCTAGGGACTGACCTTTCCAGACAAGATGGTCAAAGTACACAAGACAAGGTTTTATTACCCTTGCTTCTAAGGAGCATTCTGGCTCTACTTTTTTTGTCAGTCCATGGTATAGTCGATATTCTTTCCAACACTATGGTTCAAAGGTGTCAACTCTTCAATCTTCCTTCTCCACTCTAATCTATTGACTGCGTGTGATTTCCCAGGTTCTGCTCATAATACCTTGTGCAGGAAGCAACAGCAGCGTTTTCCCTTTACCCTTTACCCATTTTCCCTTTACCCAGCCCACTCTGACCCACCCAGGGTCACATTTCACATTCATTGCTCTGTCCCTGCAGCCTCCTTCACACCAGAGCAGCTCTCCAACCTTGTCTGTCCCTTCACGATCATGACATTTTTAAATATACAGATAGGTTCCTTCCTTTAGGTTTGTCTGGTGTCTTCTCATGATTAGATTCAGTTTCTCCGTCTTCATCAGGAACCCTGGAAGTAATACTGTGTTTGCTTGTTTGTTTCAGTGCATCCTATAGGGAAATGAGCAGAATCTATTTGTTCTGTGAATGTTGAGGATAATTTCTCTTACTTGGCTAAGAGGGTTCTGTCAAGTTTTTCTGCAAAGTTAGTATTTTGTTCCTAATGAATGTGATTCCTATGGCAATAGTCTCTGTGTCCACCCTGAATCCTGACCTTCAACATACATTCACTGATTTCCTCTAGCATCCACTGCTGACCCTTGCTTGAAACCATGGCTAGTCACTATAAAGGTTGCCACATGTGATTTTCTAATGTCTTCTCTATCTATTAGGTGGCCTTCTATTGAAACCCAGAGCTTTCCCTTCTCCCTTGCTTATTGAATTACTTTTGCATTCAACAGACTGCAATAAATAAGTATCCTTATACATGTTGATGTCCAAGGTGACTGAGATTTGACCAATGAGAACCCCTTCAAGGTGGCTGGGTGTGTTAGTCTGCACTGACTAGAGAAGCAAATCCAGAGACACTTATAAGGGTGTAAGAGAGTTTTCTATCCAAGAGTTATTTTATATTAAGAAAACATCCCAGTTCAGTCCAGTTCAAGTCCATAAGTTTGATATTAGCCCACATGCCTGATAGTAGTCATAAATTCTTCTATAGACTCATGCAAGCATGCCAAAGGCAGAAAGGTCACAGACCCGTGAGTGAAAAGTCTTGTGGAAGTGTCGCAGTGCTGGCACAGCTCTCCACGTGGCTCCTCCAGCTCCAGGGCTCTGGCTAGCATCAACATGGCTCCATTTGGTTTGTTAGCAGGAAGGTGAAGCAGAGAGAGTGTGTTCCACCTCCAGAAAGGAAGACAGAAGTTCCCAGAATCCTCAGGAGAAGGCCATGCACCCACACAGATCTCACTGGCTGTAACCTGATTGCCAGGCTAGACTTCACCCTTTCACTCAAGCAACAGGAGATTATCTAATTGCCACAATGGAATATTTGATTTTCAAAAAGAGACAAAGTTAAAAAGAATAGGGTATTTTAACTAGTCAAGGACATCTGCTTTGAGCATTGTGCTCTTTTTTTATGAATTATGGATGTGAGATCAAATTGACAACAGCTAACTTTTCAAAGGTTGAATGGGGTAGCTTCACTCACTCCCATTGAGCACAGGAACAGGACAGGATAGAATTTACTCCAGTGGTTTTCCTAGGGAAATTATTCTGGGAGTAGAAAGTTTCCTCTTTCCCCTGAGGAAGAGCTGGTGGCTTCAAATTGCTGCCTTTTTGGTAAGCAACCCAATGTATAATCCACTCCGCAACCAGGGCTTCCTATGGGCAGCTTAACAGGCAACACATTTACTATTGTGATGAGGAGATAATGTGAAAAAGAATGCAAAAGGTGTTACTGATTTGTGCATATATAGATTATTAAAACAGCGTATATTTGTCCCTTTATACTTTCATACACACACGTTTAAAGGGAGAGTTTGTTCTCAATTCAAATATAATTACAAATAGTACACAGTTAAAGATAAAGAGGGAAAGTCTGGCATTATGTCAGGAGATGATGGTGACCAGAATATCTTTTACTAGACCCCCATTCCCCAAATTGTTCCAAAAATGGAGTTAAATGCTGGAGCTTGAGGGGAACTTTGAGACCATACACTTTATGGCTTTTCCACACTGGCCTGTGCTGAGTGAGGGCTGATTGCCACCCTGCAGAGGTGTCAAACCAAAGCAGGCCCCTTCAAAGGGCAGACCCAGGTGGGGTAGATGTTTTGTGTGTTCTCGGTGCCCCCCTAGTGACAGCTGATCTCAGTCAACTCTCACACACCTTTCTTTTATAGGTGACAACCCAGTGACCCATAGCGTGACTCTGACATGCTCTAGGTTGTATTGTTTGTGCCAAAAATGAGGATGAAAACCAAGACTTCTGGGGGAGGCAGCACCTGCTCTGTGCTACCACTTTCCAGCCCTTTGAAAGCTCTCAAGTGTTCAGGTCCTTGTATCTGTTTTCAGCAGCAAGAATGAGACATTTACCTGCAGGATGGGCAATATCTACATTGGGGTTTTGTAAACTAGGGGTTACCATATGCAATGCAATTTGTTTATTGTAAACTGATCCCTCAAATTTCAACAGTGTAAACAGAAAGTCATAGTAATACAACACATAGGAATTCTTACACACATGCATGCTCATCTGGAAGTACACACAAAGCACCAAAAGTCCACGACTACATTTTAGGGAAGTACTTTGCCCGACCAGGTCTCTAGCTCCCACCTATGGACTCCATCCTGAGAATAACACAGATGTGCACGTGTGCTTTCACCAGATACAGAAAGGTAGCTGTAAGATTAATGAAAACCATAATTGCGCTGAGCCCCGGTAGCGTAGTGGTTGCGTGCGGGACTGTGGCAGACTGGCTTGGCAGTTCAAATCCAGCAGCAGCAAGGCTGGACCTCCCACTCCTACCAGAGGGCAGTGATGCCTAAATTAAAAAAAATTTTTAATTAAAAAAAAAAAAGAAAATCATAATTGCCCTGTACATATGTGTTACCCCGAGAGAGCTCATTCTGAGTTGTCACCCCCAACCTTCCCCAGTCAACAAGATTCTTAAACAAAGCTAACCTTTACACATGCAGATTTGGTCATTCAGGACTTCCACTGAATCACAATTAAGCCACAGCACCTGACAAATGAGAAAAAAATATCTGCCCCCGATTATTTTTTTTTTTTTTTGCAAAGAGTAAAAATTTTTTTCTGAAGAGGGGGCAGGCGGGGTATGTTGGGGGACCTGTGTCTTAGCGGAAAGGTGGGTATGTGTGTGTAGGTGTGAATATGAGAAGTGAGAGGAGGTGGCCTGGAGGCAGAGGCTGGGCTGGTATCTTCCCTGTTTCCTCCCCTACTGCATAGGGAGGCTGATAAGGATCATGGAGTGGAGGGCTCTCTCCAGCTGCCTCGCTCACCTGGGTCAGGTCACCTGGTATCCCCAAGCAGGGACATCGCCTAAGGCTGGTGGACCCTCCAAAGCACTCCTGTGGGGCAAAGTCTGCCCAACTGGAGGCTGAGAGCCCCCAGCCCAGGGGTCTACATCAGGTGTGAGCAAGCAGGCTCACCCAGGCTCCCTGACTCTCAGCTTCATTGTGGGGCTCTGGGTCCTATGGAAGGACCTAGGCAAACCTCAATGTAGTGCTGCTGCTGGTGGTGCTGGACACCACCAGGCCTGTCTCCACCCCACTCCCAGGGTCCTCCCAGTCCTCCCTCTGTGAAAAATACAGATCTCTGCGACCCCTCAGTCTTTCTGCTGCCCCCTGATTCCTTTCCAAACTCCATCTGTGGTGCCCATGGCATGTCCAGGCACTGCATCCTCTTCCTCTGAGCTGCGGCCACTGCCGCCGCCAGCATCACCACCTGCGCCATCCTTGGTACTACCAGGAAATGGGGAGGACATCTGACAGACAAATTTATGAATTTGGGTCATCTTGATAGAGTGTCCATGTGTTTAAGATTTCAAGTAGCCAAGTGTCTTTATTCTTCATTGAATAGGTCATTCCCTATGTTTCTGCTCCCACTTGTTGTTGCCAGGTGACATCTCTTCAGTTCTGACTCACACAGACCCCAAGTGATCCCAAACACTGCCTGGCCCTGCACCACCCTCGCAATTGCTCCTATGTTTGAGCGCATTGTTG